>JANHGL010001848.1:0-26575 GCA_024611195.1 Ceyx melanurus
TTCTTGCATAGGTTCCTTATTTTCTTAAAACTAAATTATGGCCACTCCCATCTCAACTGCCATCTCACACAAGGGAATATAAACACATAATTTTAAGCATGACTCATTTTGATTATTGTACAAGTGTGCTAGATTATTATTTTTAAAGAGAAAATTGCTGTGACATCCCTAAACCAAACTTAAATAGGGAGTAACCTGGATGGTTAGTTTAAATCTTCTAAGTACACAACTGTCTATACTTGTCCATCATACCCAGTCTTGCTGTAAGTGGAGGACAGGTGAGGTAAGGGATTACAACTGCTTTACACACAAGAGGAAAAAAAAAAAAAAAAGATTGCTACTGGAAGAAATTTATTTACTGCTAATTAAAACAAAGCAAACCAAAGAAATTGCCATAAGTGCGTTAGAAACAGAAATCTTTTACTGGTATTAAGACAGGTCATACTGTAAGCTACTTTCAGGCTTTGGCAAACATTAATAGCTTATACTTGATACACTTTTAAAATACTTCTTTGTAATCTAAAGGTGCTACAGAAACTGGTTCTGGAGCCATGTTGTGAAAAGTGTGTTGGTTGTCCGAGTCAAAGCTTAAAGTGCACCTCTACTCTTTCAAACTTTGGTTTAGCTGTATCATCCTGTTGGTGCAGAATCAGTAGGTAACTTTTGTTCTACAGACATGTTTATACTAGGTGTGTGTGCACATTGGTGATGAACACAAAAGGATTAGGGAAGATCATACCATTGGGAATGTTTCTTAAGGCAGAAACCTTAAGAACCAAACCTTAAGAAAAGGGTTTGTGTGCTATAGAAACCACAATAGGAACTATGGCTACCCACAGCTAGCATTTATTTTGTTTTTGTTTAGCAGTACGTTATGTAAAGCAAGCTAGGGAAGGGGATACTTAGCAAAAAAAAGTTGGAAAATGATCATGTTTAATTACTTTGAAGTGCCAGAATTTACCCTGCAAGATGTCTTTTTGGCAAGGTGAGGAGCATTGAAATAAATCTGTCCCTAGACTCAGATGTGAGTTTATCTGTGATTTCCTGACCATACTTTGATTCTTCATTACTGTTCCATATAAACTTTATTGGGACTGGATAGATTAGACAGATGTTGGTGAAGGCTTTAATTCCTTCTCCAATATATCCAAAGAAATATAAAATCTGGGTTAAACTTTCTTTTCTGCATTTATACATGTAATTTGCCATCAACATGGTGCCACTGGGAAACCTTTCAGTCTGTCGTTTCTGAAATGTTTGTCATGTTAATGTTCAGGTACAGATGCCTGAAAGTGAAACTTCCCAGGGACTTGAATTTCACAAAACAAACTGCACAAAATCTGTATACTGAGAACATTGCTAGTTTCTCAAGTACCTGATAGCCCCTTCCTTCTTTAAAACCTAGAATTTAATGTTTGAATAGAGAAAGAGGACCTTGTTTTGTTACATGTGGGTAAAGTAATCTCCTGGTGTGTTATGTAACTTCTAATGGAAGATGGGGCTTTTGCCACAGAGATAATGAAACGCTTTGTATCTAATGTTCATTTTTTTGTTGTTGTTTTGTTTAGTGGGAGACTTTGATAAGATCTGGCGTGAGCACTGTGAGGATGAGGAAACCCTGTGTGAATATGCTGTGGCAATGAAAAACCTTGCAGATAATCACTGGGCAAAAACTTGTGAAGGGGAAGGCCGAATTGAATGGTGTTGCAGGTAAATCTTTATGTATTTGAAGGATGCAATTGAACACTTGTAATTATTTATGATACATGACACTTTTACTTTTTTCAAAATATTTAAAAAATATCTTCACACTTTTTTTTTCTTCTTTAATTGCTGAAGCTGTTTGCAAGTAAACATATGAAAGTAATTTTCCATACATTTCAACCTGAGCAAATGTAGTAAGTGTAACTCAAGTTTAGTTTTCAGGGCCTTGGTTTAATTTTTACATATAATAGTGTTTGATCTCTAAACACAAATCTCTGGTGCTTAATTTTCAAGTCTTAATCTCCTGCAACAGACTTAAATCTCTGTGAATCCTGTTTTAAATGGATTTAAAACTTTAAAATTCCAATGTCAAAAAAATTCTTAATTTTGGATGGGTTATTCCAATTTTGAAGTCACAAAGTATGTTCACCGAAAATATTTCAATCCAATTGACTTACGTGCAGTTGTGATCCCCAGCTTCCCATTTCTTTTTGTACAGCCTTCCTTACTTGTTAGTTGTTATATCTGCTATCCATTACTTCAGTAGAGGTGCTGATATTTGTGTTTATTAAATGACGCTCTCCAGAATCATATTGAGTTTTAATGCTGCGATTTCTTGCAGCATCTTTCCCTGCCACTCCTACCCTTAACCCCCCCCTGCACACCTAGCTTGGCATCATTTGCAGATCAGTTAAGAGGAGGGAGTACTGACTGTTCCCATGTTCGGGTGATCTGTGAAAAAACCCAGGCAGATTCATATGGAACACTGCTCGATATTTTCTGTCCAATTTGATTGTCAACTAATATGTGAAACTTTTTTCAGTAGAGGTGTATGTACTTGCTTTAATTTCAGCTAAGCAGTATTCCCTAAGTTTATCTGTTACCCTCTGAGACAGGATAATGTTCCTTGTGGACAAGGGAGGAACAGTTGATGGCCTGTATACTGAAAGTTTTTGTCTCTGTGTCTCAGTAGTTCCTTCAATAATTACAAAGTAAGCATTTAAATGTGTCCAGTTTGAGCTGTGCAGCATGAACTCATATTAACAAGAGAATCCACCCAATAAGAGAGCTAAAATGCTTTGTCTCAGTATAAAGCTTTAATTACGTACCTTTTTTGAAAAGGCAAAGAAAGGGTCAGGGTTTTACATCAGTAGAAAGAGAGGTACTTTTCACTTCTGTGTGCATTGGATTAAACCAAGGTCAGTAAGGCTAGATAGCATAACATATCAGATTGACTTTGTGTTCTGCAGTTTTTTGTCCCTTTTCAAAGGGCCAAGAGGTGTGTAAGACAGATGGTCCTGTTGTCATTACTCCTTCTTGTGTCTGGGTACATAATTGCATGTAAGAGGACTTAAGCTTAAGACTTCAGTGAAAACTTTTGCTCAGTGCTCTGTGTCACCCTGACATCAGGAAGGTAGCTGATGGTAGATTAAATTTAATTGGGGAGTGGAATACTGAAAATACTTTGGAACCACTGGTATAACCCTGATGAAGATAGGGTAGTCTTGAGTTTTTCTGTTTTAATTTGAAGGAAGATCTTTTCAGAGATTTGCAACTGGTATATGTTTTTTTCTACTAGTTATAAACAAAACAAACACAAGCCAGAAGCCAACAATCTTCCCCCCCCCCCTTCATTTTCATTGTATTCTCTTAGAAACTAGCACCTGATAAAGTAAATCAGAGAATGCAGAATAACCCATAGAGAAGCCACGTGTACTTCTTAAGATCAAGAATAACAATTTTCTTGCCGGGTTCTCCTTTCAAAAGTCTTTCTAGCTATTTAGTTGTAGACACTGGAAAAATGCTTATTCTGACATTCATTCTTAAACCAGATGGCATAAAACATTATTTTACTTCTTTTAGTTATTTACTAATTTTTTACTTCAATTAGTTATTGATTTAAGCATATATCTAGTCTTAGAAACTGTAAAAGATGAAAAGCAGTACATGGTAGAGTGTGCTGATGAACCTATGCTGCACTATACCGGGCCAGTCTTGCTGTTTTAGAATAACATTTATAGAACTGTTAATGGAGGAGAGAAATAGGGGCAAGAGACATTGGAACTTTAACCCCTTCTAACCCCTGAGCCTGGGCAACTGCCCTTTCCCTGCTTTATTTTTATGTCTTCAGAAAACTGAATACAGACTAGCAAATTGTATTTGGAAATTAATACTTCTGTTTCTCTTTCATCAACACAAAACTTAAACCAAAACAGGGTAAGAAGATGTTTACCCTGGATAATTGTCCTAACTCTTCATTTTTGCTGGCATAGGTAGGTTGATGAACCTTTGTATGGGCAATGAATGCCAGCCTGTTCTGGTTTTAGTTAGAACAAAATAAGCTAGACCAGCAGGTTTGCTTCTTTCTGTTGCTTTTGCATCAGTATTAAGACCTGTGTTGACTTTGCTATTTTTTTAAATAACAAAAAACAAAACCTGCACTTCTAACTATCATGACAAAACACTATCTAGACCTACAATTTTTTTTCAAGTTTTTAGACTGATTCACAAGCAAACTGAAGAAATATGGTCTTGATTAAGTTAATGTCATATGAGTGCAAACTGTCTGGAAAAATTTGCAGAGAATAGATGACAGAAGCTTATTGTAATGTGATTACTGAGAATGACTGTCAGTGTCTGTCCCTGCATCCATTACTAATCAATATTTTCATTATAATCTTACTAGAATAAAGTCTGTTTATTAAATTTTCAAAAGAGATCAAACAGAAAAGAATTGTCACCTTGATAGCAGGATTAAAATTAAGTGTTGTTAACCATACTATTATCAACAGGTCAGGGAGTAATTGGTTGTGTCAGTCTTTTAGAAAAGCATTTGGATTCTGTAGGAGGCCATAAGCTGAACAGGAAACAAGCATGGGATGCTTTTGCAATAAGGGCAAATGTTATACTGGAGTGTGTTAGTGGGATTGTGCACAAGATATGGAAACTTCTCTGAGTTTATTTAGCGTTTCTTTTAGCCAAAATACCACATTAGTCACTGCATTTAAAAACTGACAAATACCAGCTCAACTCCCAAGAAAGGTGAAGAAACTACCAAAATGGTGTGAGGTTTTGTTTTGTTTTTTTCTCCACAAAAGCCTTGGTTTTTCTAGAAACTGGAGCTGTCTAGTCAAAAGAAGAGAAGGCTGAGTATTCTTATGGGATCCTTGATAACAGGTCTCTGCTGGAACTGAAAAGCTGATGCTGTTTGGGTTTAAATGATTGAAGGAATTAATTTTTGAATTCCCTTCAACGCTGGTTTGCAGTTTTTTTGATGAGTGCAGTTACTTGAGTGACTCACTTTCAGGAGAGTGGAATTAAGAGTGAGGTGGCATAAATAGGAGGAGGTAAACTCAAAATAGAAAAGACACTGTGATACAAACGTGAACAATGAACATTATTAATCTTTGTTCTGATAAGGCCTTATCTGTTTATGAAACAATAGAGCTGATTAGAGTAGTGATTATGTGATAACTGATGGCTATTTTAAAGTTATTGGAATGAAGGATATTGTCTCCAGAAGCTGGCTTGGGGTGGAGAAGTTGACATAACATCTCAGAAACATCTGATTACAGACCTAATTACATTTCTCAAAAATAAAATGTTTCATAACCTAAAAGTGAGACCACGTATTAAAAATAAAATGGAAAAAATGTATTGTGTACAAGTTTCTCAACTTGAAGTTCATAAATTTCATTATTATGATAAAAAATATTAATTTTATAGCAGGAACCTAGTTCCTAGTAGGAACCTAGTCTCTAGGAACTAGAGAGTACCTAGTACTCTCACCTGTGCTGAATACAGGATTTCCTTAACTTGAACTTGGGTGCCCATGAGAATCACAAAGTATTTTCCAGTCCAGAGGAAACTTCTCTTCTCTTCTAAGTATGAATAATGCATACAGGGACAACTGATAATTCTCCCTTTTCTTTGGAGGTTAGGGGATTGATAAGTTAACCTGTAGAAGAGTTTACACCTATATGTTTTTCAGCCCAGCTGCTGTCAGCTGACATGAATAAACTTACTCCTCAATGTGTGAGAACAGGGGAAGAAAGTTTTGTAGGCAGAAGCTGGGAGCAGAAGTGCAGACTTCAACTCTGAAGGAAAGCATTATTTTTCCACCCTTACTGAACTTCAACATTAGGTTTTGGTTAGTAACTACTGTAAGGAGTGTAAGTCAAGCTCCCTCCTCTTACTCATTATAAAGCAGAAGGGAAGAGATGGACTCTCAGCTCTTAGCCTGTAAAACTGGACACTTCAAACCCTCGACCATTTGTAGCAGTTACTGGAAATGGCACTTTGCCTTGGGAAGAGTGACCACAGAAGCTTAAATTTAGTTGTTTGTTACTACTTGACAAGAAGAACCAACTATTGATACTTTCATGGCTTTTAAATTTAATACGGTGTTTCTTTGCAAATTCCCCCATCCTTTTTTTTTTCTTTATTATGTATTATATTGAAACCCTTGCTTTTTGGTCACTTTTTGAAAGTTAAGTTTGTTTCATTGCTGGAGAATAGTAACGAATGAGTATGTATTCATATTGGCTTTTACTGAAGTTTCCTATATATATCCAGCCCACATGGCAGAGCAGGGGGGTCAACTTGAACAAGTTGTTTACCATTTGAGCTCCTCTGAGGCCTTGGGAGCTTAACAGCTCAGAAAGGTGTAAAATGGAGTTATCTTAGTGGGGTTATATAGTGCAGTGTTGCCTGTGTTTTGGTTTGGTTTGTTTGTTGGTTCGTTTTGGGGTTGTGTTGTGTTTTGGTTTTTTAGTTCCTTGCATAGGTATGCAGGCTGGAATCTTAATGTGAAGAATTTTACCCAGTCTTCAGTCTTCCTGTGGTTTTGGCCCCTATGTCCATCAGTGAAAACCCCAGGAGTAGAATAATCTTCTCTTAGTGGTTAACTTTGATAGTGTCTTATGTGCAGACATGGAAGGTTGGTTAAGAAGAATATAGAATTCTGAGAATTCAGCTAACATGATAGACAGGGCTAGAAGGATGGAAAAATTACTGATTTACACTAGAATGGAGATCTCAGTAGCAAGAGGAACTTACACTACACTCTACAAATAGGTGATTCTCCTGTGCAATAGCTCATTAAGTGTTAAGCTGGACAGCATATTAGGTTCTAGAAAGTTAAAAACAGCATATTAGGTTCTAGAAAGTTAAAAGGTTGATAACACCAATAGTTGAAGAGAAAAATACATTCTGCCAAGGCTGTGAATTTCTTTATGTGTTCTGACTTACACGTCAGCTTCAATGGCAATGCAGTACTATTTAAACTGCCATTAATTCTGGATGTTTTTAAGAGTTGTAATGAGAAAAAATGTCTTGCAGAGAGTGCAAGATGCTAACAAAGTAAGTTAGATGATAAATGGTGAGGATAAAAATACTTTTCTCAGGGTTCCATTGCTCTTAATATATGGCACACAGAACTGAATTGTTATTGATCATATACTTATAAACAAATAATACCATATAGTGTGAAATATGCTTTTATTAGCATACCAGCAACAGTTCAAGTGCATTTCTAGGGTTCTTTTTTGTTTATTGATATTTTTAATCTGTAAGTTAAATGAATGACTCCTGCTTTCAACTTTGTTAATTTTAGAACTGTTGCCTTTCCATACGTGCAGTTTCTAACGTATGGAGTTGGTATGGTTTCACAGTCTTATGTATCTGGGAGTCTGGATGGCAACTCTCTCCTTCATGTAACCTTGCTCCGAACTGTTAAGATGTGGATTTTATTTCTTTATTCCACCTAGCTTCTCTTTGGTCTGAAAATAGGTTTGATTACTGGGGAATTGTAACTATAAACTTGTTGATTATAAATATAATGTTTACTAAGTTTATTTCTCATATACTTGAGTTTTCTACTCTAAGGTTTGCAGTATTATTATGTATTTAGTGCATGAATGCCTAAGGCCTGCCTGAGCAAGTAAAACTTGCTTGTGCTTCGAGGCACAGGTCAGTTTTGATGTTGAGGTCCTACAAGCATGTCAGCAAAGGACTGTATTCAGGATAACTTTTTTACCCCTCAAGGCAAGAGGTAGTCAGGACATAATGCACTACTGTGCTTCTACATGTACTGACTGAAGGTGGTCATTTCCTACCCTCTTGAAGTAGAGCAACTTCTATCCATACCTCTTTGTATATGATTCCCTTTATAAAGGATGTTATTAAACTACACTTGATTTTATCTTTTTTGGAATGTTTCCTTCAAACCTCTGCATCTTTTTTAGAATAAAATTGAGTGGATTTCAAGAAAGCATCATAAAAATGGGTTGTTACGAAAACATCATCCAATAAGTACTATTTTTGTTAAGTTTTCCATGCAAATACTTGACTGGCACATCTAGTTAAAAGTACTGCTTGTGCAGGGTGAGGCAGGCTTTTTAATTTTACAGCAACAAATTGTTTACAATTCTAGTTACAATTGGTGGACAAAATTCAGTTTTTCTTGAAGATAATGTTTGCTTCTCATACACTAATGCTGACTACTGCTTGAAGGTGCAATTTACTGCTACTTGCAGGTGCAATTTAGCTTTTTTGATAACATTCATTCCTTTAAACTAGTTACCACTTATGCTCAAGTATGACCAAATTATTTTGTTCTGGTTCCTATTAGTAAAATTACAAATGGGGAAAAAAATGAAAGCTGAAATAAGTCTTACACAATAATACAGCTACTGGAGATAGCTGTTACTTAAAACCAAAAAAACACCTCAGACAAACCAAATTAAAATTAAAAACTTGTGTATGTAAGTTAGCCCATACACATGGATTGTGTTTCTTTTCCCCGCCATTACATACCTTGCAAGACAAAGATATTTCAAAAGCCCTTCTATTTATGGAGAGCTGGTTAATAACTCTTTGCACCTTAGTGGAGAACTGGGGTGCTCAGGTGACAAGCTGTAGTTTACCCTCTGGTGATGGTTCTGACAAGAATTCTTCTGTCTTGCTCTAAATGTCTGTCCAAATAAAACTTTTGAATTTGTTTACTCAATAATGACTTGCAGACAAAATTTAAGAAATAAAATGGTACTCGAACTCACGTGTGTTTCTGGGTGCATTGCATCTTTCCTAAGACTGGTTTGCCAAAGTTGCAGTAAAACCCAGATTTGTTTAAAAGGTGATAGCGCTTGTTTCTCCTAAACCTCAGTCTTGTGTCTCTTACCTATAGTAATGACCAAAAATGACATTCTGTTTTTTTTCTGGGGAATCTTGCTTTCTATCTTTTCAGTGTATGCCGAGAATATTTTCAGAATGGTGGGAAAAGAAAAGCACTTGAAAAAGATGAAAAAAGAGCACTTCTTGCTTCTAAGACTACTCCAGCTTTAAATGTTCCCCAGGCTCCCAAGATTGAAGATCCCTTGCCAAACTTTGGCTTGACAAGTCATGAAGTTATAACGGAAGAGTAAGTTTTACTTGTTTTTCAGACTTCTTTTCCCACTTTGTGTGACAAGACATAACTGTATAGTTTCTCCCCTTAATGTATTTGATCAGTCTGGTGTATTTTTGATAGATGAGAAAGGGCATTTTCATGTGAATAGATACGTTTCAGGAAATATTTATGTTATGTATTTTGTTGTCTGCCATTAAAAAAATTGCCTGAGAACGACAACTTAGTAATCTTCCTTTAAGTGTTAGAATAATTTCATTTCTGTATGTCATTGGTGTGCAATGCAATTTATATTAAACTTTGAGGTGAAATAAGGGAGACATTAATTAAGTTAGAATCTAATGGCTGTTCAGCACTGTTGAAAAGTCAATTGCTTATGTAAGTACTAAGTGCCAAATGTAAATATCAAAGTACTTAAAACTTTCTCTGCGTAAATAATTGCAGAGAAACTCTTGATTCCAATTATACACTTCAAAAGCAATTTAGAGTTATAACCCTTAATTTTAAATATGCCAGCTTTCTGATGACTGGCTCTGCAGAACTTGTAGTATCCTTGAGGTATTTTCTTAATAGTTTTAATTTTGGTTTTGACCTTCACTCAGGTAAGATTTTTGTGTGTATGTGTGTGTTTAGGAGTAGCTTTATTTCAGTTACAGTCCCACTCTCAGTTTTTTTTTCCCCGTAAATAACATGGGTCATGTTTGTGGTTATTCCATGTGGGATGGAAAGTATATGGCAAGTATAATGGAATGATGAATGCCTAAGCATATTATCATTAGATGTTACACTTATGACTTGATTCATATTCTTTTTTAGACAGACCAGTTCTTACAACTGTCTGCAACAGTGTTTGTTCTTTGAAGAATTTTTTCTCATTATTGTAGCATGTCTTCTGTGTATCTTTAGATAGATACAGTAATAGTTAGGAAAGGAACAAACATGTTACTGATGTTATTAGCAGATGTGTCTGTCTTTACAAGTTGGTATCTTTTGTAGTGTCTCATCTTTGTGAAATAACTTGCAAAAGGCATAAAGATCCCAAATGCCTATGTAGCTGGATAGTTACATGCAAAATGAAAACATTTTTTTTCCCGTTGTCCTGTTATAACAAGACAAATAGATGGTTCCAAAACAAGGATAGAGGATTCTAATAGGCTGACTTCCCCACAGACTCTTCAGTGCTCGTTTTGCTAAGTCAACCTCAAAATGAATACCCATTATTAATGAGAACTGCCAGGCACTTTGACACAAAGAACTGATGCAACACTAAAAACTTATAATATCTTAATAATGCTGACATTTTAAAATGCTTAATTTAGTTTGTTGGTACTGGTTTAAGTCAATAGGTTTGATGATCATACAGCACTTGAACTTGATTTGTCTTCCAGTGGGAGGCCTTGTCACGATAAGCACTAGCTCTCTGTGTGTGCTCCATCGTCATACTTTGTACAGTTTATAATGGCCACTGCAGTGCTAACTTTGCCTGAGTTTCTTCTTGCTACCAGTAGTCTGTAGCCTTACCTTTTGTTCTGACTAGTGTGTTTACAAAGTAATGAATAGAGAAATTTTTATTAGCTTACATGTATTTGTTAATATAGTGAGTGATGGTGATTCTTCACCTTCATTCTCAAAACTTTAAAAATACATGCATACAAGACATACCTGGCAAAGATTCATAATATTTACATGAGTACAGAACAAATGTTAGTAAGATATATTTTTTTTTTAGTAGCTGTAAAAACTTTAAAGCAACAAGACATAGTTGTTCTAAGTTACTGCCCCAAGAAATAGAAAATCAATTTCTTCTTCTATGCCTTATAAAAGAAATCAGAGTTTATCAGAGTGAAAGTGGATTGTGTTTTGCATAAAACTTACTTCCCTCCTGAAACACTGTTCTATCATGTCTGTGCTGATCTGTTAGTGAAGTCTGAATCTTAGGTCTTGTACAAAAGGTTTTGGGGAACCTCCCCCCTCCACATACTTGTTCAAACATTATCACTCCGGTATGGTCATGTAATGCTACAAATAACAGCTGTGGGGCAGTCTATAGTATGGATAAGCCTGTGGCTTCTTGCTTCACTCTGGGAAGTGTAAAGATAGTAATTTTCTTCTTCCCATATATAATCCTCTCTCAAGTAGTATTAAAAACAAGTTACTTGTGTAGGAGCTCTTTCCAAGTTTAACTTTAGTGACAAGCCATTGTAGAGATTGCACTTTGCTTGGTAAGGAACAAAGCTAGCTCAGGAATAAAAAGTTCCACAGGTTGTAAAAAAAATAAAATGCTGGAAGATGTGGAGAGAAGTAGGAAGCACTCAGTCAGCCCTTAAAGGGGATGGTAGGAAATACTGTAGGAAGGAGAAGTGCAAAGTTTCCTGCAGCTCAAAGTTTCTCACCTACTTTGATGAACCCATTTCCTGTTGATCACCTCTTTGCCAGATTAAAATTGCTGAATCTCACAGAAATAGCTAATGTGAACAGTCCTCTTTGACTTTCATCTATAGGAAAAGTAATGTGTTGTCCATACTACTTTCTTCCATCCCAGAATGAGTACTAATATTATGTGCTAATATTATATGGCTCTAATATTACAGCTGCACCTGTTGTGAAGCTGGACATCAAAGTGGCTCAGTTGCAAGATAAAAGTGGCTGTTATCTGCTTCTTAACAGCTCCTCCCTTCGATAAATCAGTCCCCTCTTTGTTCTTTTTATTTTGTTTTGAGTATTGCTTTTCTTATTTTTCCATCAAATAAAACAGTCTTGCTTTTTATCCTTAATGATAAAAAAAAATCACAACCTTTTTTGCTATGGATTCTTGGTTTGACTGTCTCTTAAGGTACAACCTTTCATTCCTTCTTTTGTATGTATCTCAGCAAAACAGACCTTCCCATTAGATGTCTTTATGCATGAATGTTATAGAGATTTGAGGCATACCAGTGTGGACATTCAGAACCAGCTGTAGAGCTTTGTTCAGCTCATCTGACAGCAGCATAAGGTTTCTGTATTTTCTCCCCATCCTATCCTTGATAAATAATGGAGTAATTTAAAACTGTAAACTAGGAGATCAACACTTGAAGTGATTAATTTCCAAGATAAAATGACTTCACTTATGGTCATGTAACTTCTGTATTTTTATCTGCTTCCAAGAGAAAATGTCACTTACCTGCACACCACCTCATTGAATAATAGGTGCATGTTGAAGAGGACTAATAACCAAGAGCTACAGTCCATTTAATAAAGTTCTTGAAATAAATATATGTGTGATATATTTAAAATGCACTCATTTCCCAGGCTGTGTACACTTCTTTACCAGTTCCTGCCCTTTAATTATTCCCATTTGGTTTTTCTATCCTATACTAATGCATTCAAGAACTGAGGATTAAAAATGTACTCGGAGACTACCTCCAGTGGCAAAGTACTTCCCTTGCTTTTAATGTTGCCTTGACTGAAAATCGTTAGGAAACAGGGTTGAAGGGTTATTATCAAATAATTCAGCAAGACCACATTTCTAACAAAGTCACCAGTGATTGTCACCTAGATTTCAGCTACATTCTCAATGAGGAATCTGATTTTTATGGTGCTGAAAAAGTAGCTATCTGAACCAGTGGTCTTCAAGACCATCTGAATAGGTTGTCTGTGCTCTCTGTATGTTAAGTGTGTTCTGAGAGACAGCAAAACTTGACAAGCAACAGGAAGTCAACACATAAGTGAAGCTCTTATAAGTTGAAGCTCTTCTACTTTTAAGGATTCTTGGGTGTGACACACCTGTCAGAGTGAATTTCCCCTGTATTGAATGCTTTAGATCTGCTGTCCATTAGTGTACAAGAGATTTTTCTGGCTTCTGCTCTGCTTGAAATCTATTTTTAGCCTTCCAGGAGTGTACTCTGATACTGTAGTAGTCTGAAGTAGTGTCCCCCTTCACGAGTCAAAAGTAATGCTGCAGCTGCAGGTTTTCTGAGAGGGGAAGACAGAATACATCATGGTGACTTTTCACTTCTCCATAGCTGAAGTGGGTTCTTCTGGAGATTTGAGGGTTCTGGGTGTGCTGCTTAATTTTAATCTGTACAGGTATTTAATTGAACACTTTAACTGGAAAATAACATCTCTAAAAATAACATCTCTGTCACTCTATGGGAAGTTTTCCTTGCACTGTAGAGTCACGTTCCATCTTGTGTTTTCTGTGACTCCATGTGTCTTCTGTTGATTTGCTGTTACCATTGGACTCTTTGTAGAACATAAACATAGATACAGACATAAGAATTAGTGTTGGAATAAGAATCTGCTGTTTGTGTCTCCATTTGCTAGGCAAGGAGATATCCTAGTCTGAGAAACCTCATACTACTAGCCTTATATGGAAAAAGACACTACTTGACTTCAGCTGCAGTTTGTGATTTATGGCTACTAGCATCTGATGGTGCCTCTGCAATATTCAGATTCTTGTTCTACAGGTTACATTGTGATTGGAATCCAAGCTAGGGATAAAATGTTGCTATCATCTTAATTCTGAAATATCGCTCAGTACTGACAGATTTACAAGGTAGCTTGTTAATAGAAAGAGCTCAAACTGCTGGGTGCTAGTGGTGCTGCTTGCTTTCTTTTTTTTTTTCTTTTTTTTTCCTGATATGTGGATGCACTCATCAGGTTCTTTTTTCAAAAGTCAGAGACCAGGTCTGTACTAGGGGACTTGAAGAAAAACAGTTTTACTGGTTTGTAGCATCTGCAAAGAAAGAATAAACAGCAGGGGCCTCCAAGTTCAGAACACAAGGAAAATAAACTAAAGAATAATGTCTTTGATTGTAGGATATATTCAATGGTTGAGTGTTTGGCATTAATGATAACTGAGTGCAGCATTCAAATTCTAGTTCTTTAAAGAGGGACAGTGTATCAGGATAGACAAACTAAGTACCAGGAAGAGTCAAAACCTTTAAATTATGATGAGATAGCTGACTGGCAGTATTGATGCCAGGTGCATCAGTCTTATCTGAAGCTATGTTATATACACTCTGCCTTTATAACTGCTTTAGTCATGAGGAAAATGCCTATGGTTGTAAACTTGAAGACCACAAATGTTCCTCTAGGCATTGGTCAAGGAGACTGTCCTTGGAAGGATAAGAATGCCTTCAAAGGCAAGGCAGCAGTCACTATCCTCAGGAGTTGCCAGGTATCTTTTTTCTTTTATTTTTTAAAGTCTGTATGAACTTGCCAGCCTCTAGCATCCAGCATATCTTCTGTTGTGCTATAATAGGAGCTACTACTAGACAGTAGAAGAATGTCATGTTCTTGATTGTTCAGTCTGCTGTTCTTCTACTGATCTCCCATCACTCCAGTATTTTTTAGCACAGAAAGTTTTGGAATCAGGTTGTGAAGTCAATGGAGCAGTTATGTGGTTTTGTTGTTTTGGCTGGATTGGTTTTGTTTGGTTTGTTGGTTTTTTTTGTTTGTTTTTGTTTTGTTTTTGTTTGTTTGTTTGTTTATTTTACATGCTGTTCTGTAGCTAAAGTATTAAAGTATCCTCAGCAGTCTGTTAACCTCTTTCTATCAGTCCAAGCAGTAAGTCATGATTTCTCAATCCTTCTCCCAAACTTTTATGGGATTTTTTTCATCATTCCCATTCAGTTATTTGGCAGCATACTTAAGTATTTTCCATTACATCCACTGACCTTCTTATTATAGATTCACCTTCAGTAATAAGATCATCACACAGTGGCAGATGAGATCAGATTTTTGACTTACTACAATGTTCTTCAGAATTTTTATGGGATAAATTTTCATTTATGAATACTTCAGAAGTACTCTACTCTGACTAGTACTCTGATAACAGGCTGTGTTACAAGCTGAATGTTTGAAAGAATGTCCAGAAAAACTACTGGGTCAAGAAGAAAACTCCTGCTAAAGAGAATACTAACCTTTTCTTGGAACAGTTCTCTCCCCCCTCAGAACACAAAACCTTTCAATGGAAATATATTTCCATATAGTGCTACAGTTCTCATTCTCTCCATATGAAAGATTCTCATTTAAAACTTTTGGATACTTCAAAATAAAATTTATTGCATAGCATGGTATAGACTTCCCCCCCCCCCAGTAATTTTGAGGGAATACTTAGTTAATTTAGATGTTTTAAATAACTTCCCTATAACTTGAGCAGTCAGATTGTTTTCAGGGAAAAACTTAAGTGCTTTTGGTTTTAGATTTGTATGTTTGCCTTGGAATACCATTGTGTTCTCTTATCTTTATTAAACAAATTATAGAACTTGACTTCAGATACCCTTTAAAATGGGACTGGCAAGTACGTAGGTCACAGAGTGTTGCCAGTTTCTCTTTCAAAAACTCATGAAATTTTAACTGGTCATTTTTGTGACTTGAACACCAATAAATACCACAAGGTAAGTGGGAAACAAAACAATAGCAAAAGCTTATCTAGTGGACACACAAGATGCTATTTTAGTTTCTTACTGCAAAAACAGTAGTTTTATTAGTATTACAGCTGCTCTGAATGTAACTCTTCTGCTTAAGGACCATCTGCTTTATTGATGGAGCTTGATTCTTTAGGTATCAGCAATTCAAGTAAGGCATTCATTTCTGTTAGTCACTACTGTAGTGTTCTGTGAGAAAATGTTTACATTAGTTACCTGAAACTGTAGTTCTGAATATAGCTTGAAAAATAGCTGATAGTTTATTCAGTTAATTCAGTTTTATAAAACAGAATTCTTGCTGCTTTGTAGGTTGCTTCACTCCTTGGGGAAGATCAGATTGCTTGATGTTGGTAGCTGCTTTAATCCATTTCTGAAGTTTGAAGAATTTCTGACAGTTGGCATAGATATTGTTCCAGCTGTTGAGGTATGTAATATTTGCTGAATTTAATAAAATTTGCTTTTCAGATATTTTAGAATGCTTCAAAAATAGTATTAAATACATTTAATGTTGAAGGATGTGTGCTAAATATCTCTGCTTTAATAAGAATTGTGGCCCTTGCCACAAACAGGCTCTAAACTGTAGTTTTGGTTTGGTTTAAAACTCTTGAATTTTTTTTTTCCCCCCAAGACTTATGCCTTTAAAATGCAAATGTGAAACTTTTAAATTGGAAAACTTTAGTAGTTATCTTTTAATGGCATTTCAGATGAATCAAAAGGCATAAATAAAAATTGAGTAGGCATATACTTAGGCATGGACCTTTCAGAAGCTGCATTGACTGATGATGGAAGGAAATTCACAGATTCACAGATTCTACTTGCGTTTTTCTGGGGAGGTTTAGTAACCAGAAGTGCACTGAAAGGGGGCATTTCTGCTCATTGCTAGAAATATTATTGTACTTCTGTAATCCTGAGGACAAATTAATCAGCACTTTTGGGGTAAATTGCTTTATTTTCTCGAGGTAGTAATGTTCTCAAATCCATTAATTCTGCCATAATCGTATGTTCTTTGTGTCTTTTGCTCTTAAGCCAACTTTTGTCAGTTGAAATAACATTTATCAACCAAGCAAAATGAAAAAGTGGAATGAAAGTAAAAAAGATAAAGAAAAGCATTTCTCACAGAAAACAGAAAAAAACTTTTGACCATATACATCTTGACCACTTCCAGTTTAAAATCAAGATCTGTTAAAATCAGTGGCCTAAGATAACCTCCTTTGTAAGTGAGAAGTGTATGAGTACAGTAATACAGCTGACTTGAAAGTAATGTTCTCTCATTTGCTGCAGTGTAGTTTACATGCTAAATGCATGGTATTTTATTCTAGTTACCAGGTTTAGTCCACTAACACCTAATTTATATTTGTGGGTATAAAATAAATACGTATATTCTTGGGGGGGGAAACTAGAATCTTATGAATTGCTTTTTAAAGCAATTCAGTGTTAGTTTCATCTAAAATCCAAGGAAACTGGACTCCATCTTGTCTAATTTGAAGAATAAACATAAGTTGCCTGAATATGAGTGCCTTCCACCACATATGAGTCTGTAGGACGTAATGGATTTAAATTAGAGAAAAGTAGATTTAAACTAGATATAAGGAAGAAGTTCTTTACCTTGAGGGTGGTAGAACAGTGGAATAGGCTACCCAGGGAGGTGGTTGAGGCCCCATCCCTGGATATATTCAAGGTGAGGTTGTACAATGCTCTGAGCAGCCTGGTCTAGTTGAGTGTGTCCCTGCTCACTGCAGGGGGGCTGGACTAGATGACCTTTGGAGGCCCCTTCCAGCCCTAAACATTCTGTGATTCTGTAATGTCTTCAAAATGTTTAGAATCTTTCATATGGAGGGAATGGGAACTGCAGCACTATGAATATGGAAATACATATCCATTGAAAGGTTTTGTGTTTTTAGGGAGAGAGAACTGCTCCAAGAAAAGTTTAGTATTCTCTTTAGCAGGAGTTTTCTTCTTGACCCAGTGATTTTTTTGGACATTCCTTCAAACATTCAGCTTGTAACAGAGCTATTTTAGAGTATAATTAGTAGTGTAGATGAGTTTAATTTGTCTACATTTAGGGGGGAAAAAAAGATAATTGAAATAAAGGGTGAATCTCCACTTTGGAAAAATCCAAATCCCATTTCATACTGCTGTGAAACATGCTGAATATGCAGCATGTATTGGAGTAAAACTGGTCTGAGACCAAAAGAAAAAGAGGCTCGAAACGTTTGGAGTTAAAAATTAGAATATCAAGTAGAATTGTGTTCTGAAGTGTCAGTGGATGCACTGCACTATGACTGCTGCTTCAATGTCTAGGAAGAAATTAACATCAGTTCAAGAGTTGTGTATCTGGAGTTTCGCAGCATTTTTGTCCTAACACTGCCTGCAAAGTTCAGATTCCCCTCAAAACCTATGTTAGACCTGAAATTGTCCTTAATGTTATTTCTGCATAACTGTTTTATGAGTATTTTTCCACTACTCAGAAATATTTGTAGTCCACATTGTTTTTTCAACTGTATATGGATAACCTCTAACTTTTTAAGCCTTGCTTCTAAGTAAAGTTTGTGTGTTACTCTGAAAAATTATTCTTCAAAGCCGTTCTTTCTTTTAAAACTTACTAGAGGACATAATGAAATTACTACTGTTAATTTCCTGTTCTAAGTATTACAAGGAAGCATAATATAGCCCTGAAGGTATAATGATTGCAATTAAAATTTCTTGATTATACCCATGTAATGCAAGTCTCTTTCTTGATTCTTGCACATTGGAGGCCAATATTAAAGCTACTTAAAAATAAATCATGGAATTTTTGAACATTGATTAATTTCTCTATTGCATACTCTCAAAAGGGTATGTGACTTTTTAAAAACAGGACTAACATTCTCTTCTAGTTGGAAACAATTTTGCCTATCAGCTACCTTAACAGTAGTGTTCTAGTCATCATTTTTTAATCCTGTTGCATAAAACACGCTATACATTTTTGTGGTATGAAAGCGCAGCAGACATGACTCCACCTTTTATGTGTGCTCCACAGAATGTTTTGTCAGCTTTGTTTGCTTACCAGTTCAGCATGTCCTTCATTCACTGCACAATCTCTAGGCATTAATAGCAATTTTTGTTGCTATCAAGACAAAACCTTGTATCGTAATACCTTTTTTACTAAAGAAGTCAGTCCCAAATTTTGGTGGTTATAAAGTGTCAAAATTATATAATAGATAACATATTATTAGTCTTATTTTTTAAATGCTCGGTGATAATGTACTCTTCTGTATGTTGTATTGTGATGTTATTTATAGCACTCCCTTACCTTGGTAATTGCCCAAATGTGTACAGTGACATTTTGCATTTGCAGCAAGGTTAAAACATGGACCTGCATCACTACTGCAAAGCATTTATTGTCCTGTAACTTTCTAGGGTGTGTTGCCTTGCCGTATCTTCTTTTTTTCTGTACCGGTAAAGAATGTCATTTTTTTTTTCCAAGTGATCAAGCTCATAAGTTGGTTGGATTCTTTTCAAAGAACCAGTGGAAATACTGAGATACCAAATTTAGTTTTTAATCACTAATTTCAGATTTATTAAAACCTCTGAAAGGCTTCCAGCATCTGGAGAAACAAAAGCAATGTTGACTTATCTGAATTGTAAAATCCTTTGTAAGGTAGTTGATTTGATACTTTATTTTTATCAACAGCTATCAAATCTCCATAGTAAACTACTGCACATCTAAAATCTTGCTTTGCATCTGTGATAGTAATGTGTGTTAATTTGTTTAGATTGTTTGAGTTAATAGCAAGAGAAATGTTTAATAGTCTTGACATTTCCTCAAGGGAAAAAAGAGGTTGTAATTAATTTTTTTTATGTGGATCTGGATCCTTAAACTAACCTTGATGTTTGTTTCTTTTTCTGTTTTTCTTATTCCACCAGAGCGTATACAAGTGTGACTTCTTAAATCTTCAGATTCAGCAACCTCTCCAACTGGCACAAGATGCTATAGATGCCTTTCTCAAGCAACTGAAAAATCCCATTGATTCTCTACCTGGAGAACTGTTCCATGTTGTAGTTTTCTCACTCCTCCTTTCTTACTTCCCATCCCCCTATCAGCGATGGATATGCTGCAAGAAGGCCCATGAACTTCTCGTATTAAATGGCTTACTGCTTGTAATAACTCCCGACTCATCTCATCAGAATCGCCGGGCTATGATGATGAAAAGCTGGAAAATTGCCATAGAGTCCTTGGGTTTTAAACGCTTCAAGTATTCCAAGTTTTCTCACATGCACCTGATGGCATTTAGGAAAACTTCCCTGCAAACAACAAGTGACTTGGTTAGCAGGAACTACCCGGGAATGTTGTATATCCCACAGGATTTTAACAGTATAGAGGATGAGGAGTATTCCAACACTTCCTGCTATGTTCGATCAGATACAGAAGATGAACAGCTAGCTTACGGTTTTATGGAGCTACCTGATGCTCCGTATGACTCTGACTCTGGAGAAAGCCAGTCTAGTTCAATTCCCTTCTATGAGCTTGAAGATCCTATATTGCTTCTAAGTTAATGTAGTCATTGAAATGCCCTTCCAGTCAAACCTCTTGCTTAACTAATTTTGCTATACTAACATGGGCTCAACACACAAAAGTGGTTTGCATAAAGATGATGCAAAGGTTTACAGAATTTGCTATTTTTTTCTACTTTTGAATTTCAAAATTTATTCTTGTATGAAAGTGAAAAAAATACAACTTTTATGCAAATGACTCGTGTCATAGCATAAATTGATGTTACTTTCTTTAGATTTGTATCACTATTTTTTTTCCAGAAAGGTACCATTCTTTTCTTTAGTGTTGTGAAGTGTGAATTCTATTTAATTTGCTAAATGTTTCAATATTTTAACTCAATGTGGTTGAGTTTAAGGCACTGGAGTTGGCGGGCTTCTGAGAAGTGTATGTAGGAAGAAATAATTTGCACTTAAATTAAATGTGCAGGTTGGTTAAGACACTTGGTTATGCATGTCCCTTCTTAATTATGGAACAAAACTTTTTTCCAAATTCAGTTTCACTCTGGTTAAGCCTGGGCTGGAGAAACTGTAACACTGTCACATTTGTTTTTATGTTTATTGCAGCCCTCTTGAAAAGCACCAGATTGAGATAACACAAAACACTGGAATATGTTAATCCATAGTTACACATACTGTGTAATTGCATTGCATAAATACCAGTTCGACATGAGATTTCCAAAGAGTTGATGTCCCCCCAGGAAAGTATGGTACGTCTAGACAATTGTTTCACTTCAGAGCTGGCACATGGTTTTGCAATTTTGTGAGTGTACAAGCACTAACATATATCAGTATTTCCCCAATGATGGTGTTATGTATTCTTTTCAAACTATGTTTTTGGGGGACAGGGTGGGGTTTGTCATGTTTTAAAGTAAATTATTTATTCATTTTAAAAACAATCATTTTTTTTTTTCTTTAATTGTCCTTATTTGTAGACCTCCCAAGTTATATGGTAACTATGGACCGGTTTTGTATAAAGAAACGTAACGATTCAAGTTTTTCAAGGATACACGTTTGCACTGAGCCATGTATTCAGACCATACATGTGAAGTTAACATACACTACTTCTTTACTTGGACCCAGAAATCTTGTGTTCAATGAAGATTTCATAGCTTGCTGAAGACTGATCTGCACTGTAGAGAGGTGGAACAATGTTACACTGATTAAGATTTTTAACTTGTGTAATTTGTGAGTTTTTGCAGGGGAAAAAAAAAAACTAACAAAAAAACAAAACCCACAACCAAAAAAACCCATCAACCAACAGAAACAAATGAAAAACCAAACAATTTTGTTCGGTGGTAAAAATAGAGGATTCAGTATTTTAGCTTAGATTTCCTTCCACTTGAAAATAATGGGCCAGATTCTCAGAGTTGAATGTTAGGCTGATAAATCCATATGTATGTGCCTAATAAATTGTTTGAACTAGGTGCCACATTATGGTTTTAATGATTGACTACAGCAAAATGATAGAAAAGACTAATATGTACTTTCACAATTGGCTGTGTTGATTGTACCTTACACCCTATTAACCTACCATTTTGTATTTGTAAAGTTACCAGATAGACCAGAGTTGTAGTGTGGATTTTACAGTGGTTGCAACAAAAATGTTGCAACCTTACTCTTTCCATTGAAATTTAGCACTGGAATTGCCACAGTTTAACCTTTCTTTCTTTTATTCTGTTTCCTACATAGTCATCCCATATTGGTCCAGTTTACACTCAAACATGCATTGCTTTATTCTTTCATGTGAGCTTCTTAAATTTACAACATGCCCTAATACCCTGATTAAAATCTGTTATTAAATCAGAATTACATAGTTACATACAAACCAAACAGTTATATTCTGATGTGTAAAGACAGTTGCCTTTAGACATACAAGTATCATGGTTTCTTACAGAAAATATTTCTTGAATGAAATACACAATGGCTTAAAAATTGACTATGTCAGTATGTGCATCCCGTGCTTTATCACTTCACTTTCACTAAAATGTCTATCAGTCAAAGCTTTTCTTGTTCCCCTTTAACTACTGGCTCCAGCAGTGCTCATGTCAAAGTAAAATATTGGTGCTATAAATTTAGCTGCTTATTGAAATTTAATCTGTGTAGACTTCAAAGTGTATCTAGCATTTTAACTGATACTCCTTTAAAAAAAAAAAGTTACATGCCAGCTGACAACTTGGCATTGGTTAATATAAAGTGGTTTGTGATTCATACAAAAAAAACACTTCAGACCGTGGTTTATTCCCCAAAATAGTTAAAAATATTAACAGTCAAAATTTAAGCCTTTTGGGAAGTTGGTGGCACCATTTGTCTTAGGGACCTGAGACTCATAACAGCTCAGTTTTCTTGCTGCCTTTTTTTTTTTTTTTTAATTTTTATTATTATTGTAAAGGACGGTAGATTGTGATGGTGGAGAAAAGTGGGATTTACGTAAATACTTATACCTCCCTGAACAATGTAAGTGGTGATATCGGGAGTTGTTTGATGTTTGGTGCAAGAAGAATGTTTCTACGTTATAAAGTATTTGAAAATTAAGACTTCAAGAGATCTCTCGCTTTTAAGGTGCTGGAGAAGAAAAGGAAAAAATGTGTATTCGCATTTCTGTTGTCTTTATGTCACTACTTTTTGTGAACAAAGCACATTTATTAAAAAAAAACAACACCTGAAAACCTTCTTTAAAAAAATGTTTTGTTGGGGTGGAGATGTTTTTTTGTTTTGGGGTTTTTTTCCATGTGTAATCTGTTTATGCTGAAATCCACTGGAACCAATGCAGAGTTATTTTCCTTATTGTCTAGAAAATACTTCCGTTAGGTCTGTTTTATAAACAACTGAATTACAGTGAAGATGTTAAATTTATTAGTTCAGTTTCAGCTTCTAGATCTCAATTGTGGCCTTTGCTTTGTGGAATGGTTTTGGAAACCAAAAAGTTCAACAACTACTTGCTCAAAGAATCTTTCTAAATACCAGCTCCACAGAAACAGTACCAGTTAGGTGGTGTCCTTTGTGCTGGTAAAGCATCTGAAGCAGGTGACAATAAGCAACGGAGATTTCTACTGTTCTGCTTGTTAAAGAGAAATCTTAGGTGTTTGTTCTGTTTCGTTTTTGTTGTTTTTCCTTTTTACTTGTTTGGTTTTGTTTGTGTAGGGTGGTTTTTAACCCTGTGTAACTTTTAGGCCTGTTGGACGATTTTATTTAAAATTTAAAGAGGGGTATGGAATCTGGAGCTACCAAGGTTCTTGGGAATCTGGTGTCTCAATCAAGGCAAGGAAGTTCCAATATTTTGAGTATCTTTGAGTCAGCGGCAGCACTTCTTGGCTAGAGGGAGGAAGGGGCAGGTTGTGCTGAAGGGCTCACAGGACCAAAGGCCATAAGCAGGCAGTGGGCAGCCCCTGTGCAGCAGCTGCTGACTCGAAGTACCCTTGTTTTTCCTGTCTAAGCAATGGAGCTATAAGATCCATAAGCTTTCCACGTTTGTCCATCTACCACAAGGGCCTATTAAAATCATGCAGTTCCCAGACGAAGTGGTGTGAAACACGCATGGCCAAGGACGATGCCTTCTGTATAATGGCGAGGAGTGGTGTTCGGGGAACTGAGTCCTCGCCTGCAGAGGGCAGGTCCTGATAGCCATGGGAGGGGCCAAAGGTGGTTTCTGTCTGACCTGCTATCCTGGTTCAAACGGAAGTGTTTCCCCTCTCCTAAGCACAAGCTGACAGTGTTTATAGCTTCGAGGTTTGTTGGTTTTGTTTTGTTTTTATTTTCATTCCCTGTATTTTGGGTTTATTTGTTTGGGGTTTTTTTCCATTCATTAGAGGCTATTGGCATTGCAATTTTTCTTGGGAGGGGAGAATGCACTTTCTCACCCAGCATCTAAGTGCTGCTGCATTCCCCGCTGCGGGGCTGATGGGAACACTCATATCCCACCCTGCACGGGCAATGTTCACCGAGCGCCTAGTCGCCTGGCGCTGGCAAGGGCCCGGCGTGGCCACCGCGGTGATGCAGGGCTCTGGCGGCGGCGGCGGCGTTTGAGCCTTGGCGCGGCCCGTAGCCGGGACGCCTCACCCACACTCAACATGGCGGTGGCGGTGGCGCTGCGCGGGTGGTGGGAAGTTTCTGGGACGCCTGTTGAGGTGAGTGCGGGACGGGGCCGAGGCCGGGCCTCCTCCCGCTGCGCACGGCGGGGGCCCGCGGCTGCGGGGGGCTTGGGCCGGGCTTGTCCCAGTGCCTGTGCGTGGAGCGGGACCCTCTCACCGCGGCGAGGCAGGGGAGAGGGGAGCTTGGCGGTCAGCCACGGCGAGGGGGGGTCTCCCCGGGCAGGCCCAGGCCCCGGCGGGGTGGGAGTCGCCTTCACAGAGCAGCTGCCCGGCCGGCGGTTTGTGGTAAGCGGCGTTGCCCCGGCAGCCCCGCGGCTGGCAGAGCCCGCACCGAGGAGCCAAATGCCCGTCATTAAACTTGCCTGGCTGGGGCCAGCCCGGCAGCTGGTGCTTCAGCCGGCTGCTCTCCCTGGAGCTGACGGCGGTAATGCGTAATATGGGCTTCGTATTAAACTCTGAGAACTAGCAGTGTCGTTTCTCAGGTTTAAGCCTACTGTTTTAATGCATTAGCTAAATAACACTTTCTGTTAAAAAAAAGGCTCAAAGAGGTGCTTTTTAAAAAAGACGTGCTAAAATGGGAGGAAAAAACTGAAAGTGCATCTAGTATTTTAGCTAGGCCTCATCTGGGCTTTAAATCCACTACAGTTAAGCTACTTTTAGTTTTGGATCTTTTTTTTCTATTTTCTTAGCTAAATTACAGTAAACTATTACAGTAAAACTGTTTTGGGAATGCTGTTTCTGTATGTGTAGGAAACCTCTTGGATAGTTTAGCATCCCAGTCTGTAGTTAGATACCAGTTTTTACTTTAAATGGTGTTTACAAAAGTAGATTAATATTTATGGGTGTGTACATATTCTGTTTGTTTGGGATCTTAATGTTATTTGCTCACATACGTAGCTCGGATGTAGCAACCTGAAACTTTAAGGCTGTTAGTTTAAAAAACAAACACGACATCCCCTGACTTCGACCAGTCTTAGCCTAAATGGTCAAAGTCTTAACTGAAAGGGGTAACAAATAGCTATGTTTTGAAGAATAAATCAGATTTTTTAAAATGTCATTAAAATTATCTGAATTGCTGTGTTACTTCTGTTTGGTAATATCCACGTGATAAATTGCATTTCATCATCAAAGTGCTGTCTTTTCCTCCATTCACCAAGAAGTTGACCATGTGTTCTGGTTACTTAACTTAATGATTAATGGTGTGGTTTAGCAGTGCACGGTTTTGCTACTTGGCTAGAAGATCTGTAAGAGGCAGTTGCATTCATGGTCTGAGCTGTTGTTTTATGAATACTTGTTCGTGTGTCTGTGCCAGGAACAGGTGCATTGGGCGCGTTCCCCTGCCCTGGCAGCCTGCACCGCACATGGGGCAGCAGTGGAGGAGCTTCTCTGTGGTGTTTCTCATGATGCAATGGCAGCAAAACTCCATTTGGCACGAGCTGAACCAGTCAGAGAAGTTTTCCATCATAGTGGCTGCTTGCATGCAAGGGAGTTTGATACTGTCATGAGCTCACCAAAAAACAGTTCAGCAGTCACAGCAAAATTTTAAAGTGGGAGCTTCCTCCCTTTGCGGCTGAGCCAGCCTGCTGACTTCCGTGGGGCTGTTGTCCAAATGGATGTTTATAGTGTTAGCCCCTTGATTTGGAGGGGTTCCAGAAAACCTTAGGAATCGAGATAACAAGGTGGCATGGCAGATGTGCTTCAGCATAGCCGTAGTCACATGTCAGTGCTGGATGTAGGAAGGAGATGGCAAATTGTCCCTCTGTATTCATGCTTTGAAAGAGAGATAACGGGGGATGGGGGAAGGGCACATCTAGGAGTTGAAATAAATGGACCAAGTTGTCCATAAAGCAAATGTCAGTTGTAGTACAAGAAACACTGTGTATAGTTCTGTGATACCTAATACATGAGGACCTGGAATATGATAGCTAACTTTGGGATGTGTTATCTACATAAAGTAGAAACAAATGAAAGAGGAATAATAAGTATATTACCAAGGACAGGAATAATATGAGATTTTAAGCAATAAGGCAACTCAGAAGTAAGATTATATATATAAAAGATTAATAATGATGAGTACTCTAAAAATGAACAGTTGAAGTCCAAGTAACTTTACCTTGCAATGGGATCATATATTATTTGCTTTAATTATATGGTATATATTCTTTTGCAGTTAAATAGATTTTTAATGCATAGTTCTTGCAAGTAATATCTGCAACATTGTTAGGTGTTTAACATAAATGGAGAATTCATTACAAAATGGAAGTAATTTAAACAGTTTCTTAGGCCTAGTTTGTCTCTACACCAGTTATTCAAGCTGATTCTACACTGGGTATCAGTCTTCAAATCACCCAAAGCTTTGGGGCAAATCAGTCAATTCACCTTTTTTCTTCTATTATTTATATATTTATTTATAAATATATTATTTATATGTTACT
>JANHGL010001849.1:0-27151 GCA_024611195.1 Ceyx melanurus
TCCTGCTCAGGCAGGGGGGGTTGGACTAGATGATCTTCTAGGTCCCTTCCAGCCCCTAATTTCTGTGATTCTGTGATGACAGAACCATACTGGAACTCTTATTTTCAGATGTGAGAAGCATCACCAAGTTTAGGAGGTCCAAGGAGAATCATTAATGAAAAGACTAAACCAGCTAGGGGCTATATTTGGATGCACACTGCTAAAGTTATCACAAAGTCACCATTAGTCAGAAGAGCAGCACCTAAATTAAAATTGTCAGGAAGTGCTAGCAGCATTTTCAAAGTCTGTTAAAAACAGTCAGCTGACGCTTTCCAAAGCTTTGACTGTGAAATCAAAGTGCTTCCCTAGTGGCTTATAAAACATGCTAATAAAGGAACTTAAAGGAACATATGTGAAGTCAGGTATCGGTGGCTTCTTCAGTAGGAAAAAAAAAAAAAAAAGAAGGTAGGAAATTTTTTACTGTAAATTAAATGTATTGCATTTCAAGGTTAGCAGAGGATACATTATTTTTTTCTGATACATGTGTAAATTAAATTTCAACTAATATAAAAATTTATATTAATGATTCAGTGCTGTCTATGAAACAGCCAGCAAATATTTGCATGTTATTTGTGTATTCCTCTTGAATTCTATGAGATAATATAGAACATCAGTTCCAACTTGAGGCAAGTTCTTTGATCCCGTACTAACCAGTGTTAAGAAACAAAATCACTACAAGGGCTTTGATTCCACATTCTTTACTCAGTGGCTGTGAAATGTAATGAAAGGGAGAATAGACTGATAAATTAAATCAATAAATGCACTGAAGCAATCAGGCCTGACATATTCTAGTAAAACAGAGATGATACTTACACTGTTATTTAAGTATTTCCACTGTTACATATTTCCCAGAGTTTGGTTTAAATGGTTTTGATACCTAAAGAGTACTATGTTGTTTGAAATTAATTAAACAGATAAGAAAGAGATAGGAAATAATTAGATGTGTATACAGACACACACACATAAATACATACATAGAGAACATATGCCTCTAAGAATTAAAGAACTGTGTAAACTGATGTTATTCAGAACAATTTTTTTTCATCACACTTTCACTATTTCCTGGGATCAGTCACAGAAAGTGTGAAAGTTGCTAAGTCTGACAGGAGCTGAATTTTAATAACTGTTTTTATATTCTTATGATTAAACAATGTATCTATACTTGTGAAACTGCATTAGAAAATGAATAAGGAAAAATTTAGAGACAAAATTGTTTATTGTTCAAATGCATTTGTCAGTTTGAACAACTAAAGTATGTGGAAAGAATGAAGAAGAAAAAATCTTTCCAGACAATTGTAATCAAATTTTATTCAATATAAAATACAGGATAGGAAGGAACCTAGAAAGAAAACCTAGTCCAACCCCCCTGCCAAAGCAGGATCACCCATACCAAGTCACCCAGGAACACATCCAGGTGAGTTTGGAATGTCTCCAGAGAAAAAACTCCACAACCTCCCTGGGCAGCACATTCCAGAGCTCTGTCACCCTCAATGTGAAAAAGTTATTCCTTGTGTTTACCCTAAACCTTTTGTGCTTCAACTTACTCCCATTACCTCTCATCTTATCATTGGATTACAGAGTCTGGATTCATTGTCTCTACACTCTCCCTTAACATATTTGTAGACATTGGTGAGGTTGTTTTCTGTCCTTCTTGAACTGGGGTGCCCAGAACTGCACACAGTTCCTGCACAATGTTCCAGGTGGGGCCTCACCAGCGCAGTCCCCAGCCTATACTGATACATGGGGTTGTTCTTCCCCAGATGCAGCACTCTACACTTGCCCTTGTTAAATTGCATTACATTTCTCCCTGCCCAGCTCTCCGGTCTGTCCAGGTCTCTCTGGATGGCAGCACAGCCTGCTGCTGTGTCAGCCACTCCTCCCAGTTTGGTGTCATCAGCAAACTTGCTGAGGGTGTTCTCTACCCCCTCATCCAGGTCATTGATAAATATATTGAATAATACTGGACCCTGCACTGACCCTTGGGTTATGCCACTAATCATAGGCCTCCAGACAGACTCTGCTCCACTGACCACAACTCTCTGGGCTCTGTCCTTCAGCCACTTCCCAATCCACCTTACTTCACAATCACTTAATCCGCACTTCTTAAGATTGGCTGTGAGGATCCCATGGGAGACAATATCAAAAACCTTGCTGAAGTCAAGGAATACCACATCCACTGCCTTCCCCTCATCTATCCAACTACTTGTATCATCACAAAAGGCTATCAGATTAGTCAAGCATGACTTCCCCTTACGGAATCCACATTGACTACTCCTGATAAGCCTTGTTTCCTCCACATGCCTAGAGATGGTGGCAAGGACAAGTTCTTCCATCACCTTTCCAGGGATGGAGGTGAGGCTTACTGGCCTATAGTTACCTGGGTCCTCCTTTTTGCCCTTTTTGAAGATTGGGATGACACTGGATTTTCTCCAGTCCTCAGGCACCTCTCTTATTCTCCAGGACCTCTCACAGATTATGGAGAGTGGCCTGGAAATGACCTCTGCCATCTCTCTCATCACTCATGGGTGTATTCCATCAGGTCCCATGGATTTACGGATGTTCAGATTACTCAACTCTTCTTTAACCCTGTCCTCATCAACGAGGGAAGCCTCCTTCCTCATGCTATCCTCAGGTGTCAGGGGCTCCTGAGGACAGTCTCCAGCAGTATAGACATGGACAAAGAAGGCATTCAGTAACTGCCTTCTTTGTGTCCTCTGTCACCAGGGCACCCACCTCATTCAGCAGAGGGCCTACATTGCCTCTGACCTTAGCTTTTCCTGCAATATATTTGAAGAAGCCCTTTTTGTTATCCTTGACTTCCCTTGCCAGGTTAAGTTCCAATGAGGCCTTAACCTTCCTAGTTACCTCCCTACATTCTCTACCAACAATCCTATACTCCTCCCAGGTGGCCATGATCTGTAGACACTCCCACTTAACTTTGCTTAGCATTTCCTTACTTAACCAAGCAAGTCTCCTGCCTCCCTTTCTCGATTTCCCGCTTACTGGAATGCCCTGATCTTGAGCTTGGAAGAATTGGTCCTCAAATGTTAGCCAACTATCCTGGTCCCCTCTGCCCTCTAGTACCCTGTCCCATGAGATTTTATCCAACAATTGCTTGAAAAGGCTGAAGCTGGCCCTCCAGAAATCCAGGGTTGCTTGAACATTTATATTTTCAAGCATTTGTATGTAGAACATTTAAATATTCAACATTTATATGTTCAACATTTATATGTTCCGGTCATTGTTTATGACTTCTTGCCTCATTTACTACTATTGCTTGCCTTAAACTCTGAGGTTAGAATTAAGATATAACTATAAAAGTGTCCTCTATCAGCCTGAATATTTCTTAGAAGTTTGTCTAAGACATGAGATTTTTGAAGATAATTTTCATAAGTGATTACAAGAAAGGTAGTAAATGTGATGAAGAATGTTTTATTTTTTAATATACATATTTTTATTTTAATTATGTATAGATTTTCTTGCAAAATTTACTATTCTCAAACAGCATGTGGGTATTTAAAAGGTGTGTTTGGGAAGCTAGGCATGGAAAAATTAATTGTATATTTTAATATATAATTTGTCTGCAATGCTTTTGCTTTTTATCTGATAAAAATATAGTACTGATGCAGTGCTACCCTTTGGGAATAGTCAAGCATTTTGTCTCAAATGATTTGCTGAATTTCATAAAATGAAAATTTATGACATTGAAAAGTGCCTGCTATTTCTTTGACATTGAACTGATGTTTTCCTCACATTCTTACCTAACAGCATTTTCACGTCTGTCATAAGAAAAAACAAATGGATTCTGAAATTAGATATTATGCCCTCATTCTACATCCCAGAACCGGCCGTTCTGTGTTAAAATAACTTTTCTGCAGCATTTCACAGAACCATTTTCTAACCATAGATACATACTATTAAATACTAAGGTACTTAATGCATTTGACAATGCACAAAAACTTGACTAAAACATTATAGGTAAAAAATCAAAAAAGAAAACAGAATACTATAAGAAATATTTCCTATAATGGACCAGAACCTTTGAAACTTGTTATTGTAATAAAGGAAAAGTAGAATATCAACTACTAAAAAAAAAAATAAATCAATTAAAAAATAAGGAATTAGACAATAAATTACTGGAAACTTTCTTTTTAATTTGCTATAACTGTGTTTTTTCTTAGTAAGGCTAGCATTACAACAAAAAGGAGAAAAAAAAAGAGAGTAATTTAAGTTGAAAAAAAAAAAATTATCTTTAGAAATCAGAGAATCCAATGCCTGTTACATACCCTCTGTGAAGTAATTATTCATAACAATGTGGTTCAGAAGCAACAGAAAGAATTTATGCAACCTTCATAATATTTCTTCTTCAGCAGTGTATTGACTAATTACTGAACTTTGAGAGAACTAGGCATATTTTGACATGTTTTTTGTTACACAGGATATTTTCAACAACATTTTTTATTAAAAAAAAAAAAAGCACCTTTCAACCTCTTTCCTGGTTGCTTGTTTTTTCTTTTCATTCTTTTCTCTCTCTCATAGTATGTTTTCTGATTTTTTTTTCAAAAAAATTTGCAAGGAAACCTGCCTTGTTTTTTGGCTTGTACAAATGGGAGAAAAGACAGTACAATGCTGATCTGGAATGCTACTTGGCCATATGTTAGGCAGAAATGTGGTTTTCAAGCTTTCTGCCATGTAGCCTGGAGCTTAAAAATTCTAGGAGTTGTACATCTGGTTTTCATTCAGCTATTGTAAATAATTACAGGGACCCTGGAATCTATAAATTTCCAAATCTGAGGACAAAGACGCTTTGTAGATCAAAATTATAAGTCATAGTATCATAGAATCATAGAATGGCCTAGGTTGGAAGGGATCTTAGAGATCATCTAAACCAACCTCTCTGTCATGAGCAGGGACGTCTTTCAACTAGACCAGGGTACACAAAGCTCTGCCCAACCTGGCTTTGAACACCTCCAGGGAGGGGGCACCCACAACATCTTTGAGCAATTTATTCCAAAGTCTTGCCACCCTCGTACTGAATAATTTATTCCTAAAATCTAATCTAAATCTATTCTCCTTTAATTTAAACCCATTATCTTTTGTCCTATCAGTCAAAGCTCTTGTAAAAAGTCCCTCCCCAGCCTTCCTGTAGGTTCCCTTCAGGTATTGGAAGGCAGCTATTAGGTCCCCCTGACGTCTTCTCTTTTTAAGACTGAACAATCCCATTTCCCACAGCCTGTCCTTGTAGTGAAGGTGCTCCAGCCCCTGGATCATCTCATCCTTGTGTCCCTCCTCCAACATGCTTTATGTCCCTCTTATGGTGGGGACACCAGAACTGGACTCAGTATTCAAGGTGGGGGTCTCACAAGAGCATAGTAAAGGGAGAGAATCACCTCTCTTAACCTGCTGGCTACAAGTCTAGGTATCTACAAAATTAATCTATATTGAAAAATAACTGTTTCCTAATTCAGTCTGGGTCCTGGTTCCCTTACCATGTATATTAAGTTTTGTTTTCAGTTAAGCACAATAAACATTTATTCAAGAGAGTTACAATAAAGGTGACATGGTTGATACTGTGATAATACGAGGTTTTCACTGCCTCTACCATCCAATAGCTTTTAAATTATCTCAAAGTGGTTTACAACCTCCATTAATTCTCACAGCATGTAATAACACATCAACAGTTAACATTAGCTTAGTGGACTACAAAACTGCATTTACATTATTTCAGAGACTTTAAACTGAATGAACAGAAAATAGTAATTGCAGATGAGCAATATAAGAGCATCTAGTGATTCGCAGAGATGCTTCATGAACTGTCCACTGCAATATGGATAAAATATGTTTGTTCTAACCTTGAACACATTCAGTACTCTCTGATTTTGGAAGACAAGCCTAGAATCCCTGACAGGACTCTGCTTCCTCAGAGTTAACTTTCATTTCAGACCTTTGTGTCTGTCAAAGCTTCTATGACCACTGCTACAGAGTCCACAAGGTTAAAACATTGTATCAGCTCTCTTCTTGAGTTGCCCAACTGACACTGCAAATGTTGTCAGTGCTTAAACAGGAAAGAAAACAACAACAAAACAAAACAAAAACATACATTCAAAAACAAACAAAACAAAACAAAACAAAAACAAAACTCACCTCATTTTATTTGGAAGTTTTAATGAGCATAATTCATTTAGGATGCATGTGCCAAAAGCAAATTTATCCAATAGTCTAGCTTTAGTAACTAGTCAGAAAACATCTAAATCACAAACTGGCCAGAAATCCTGTATTCACACAATTTTCATTCTGTCTGTTCTCTGAATTGACAGTACTTGAATTCCATTTAAAAAATGCTTATTTAAACACTATTGTCTTATTATAAGCTTTAAATTAATTTTATTTAAACATTTAAAATTTAAAATACTTAGAAATATTTTAAACCTAAAGAAATTCAAGAAATCGTTAAGTCAATAACTAACGAACATGCAAAGATTTGTGGTTCAGACGTTTGTCCGTTTGACTAGATGTTTGTTGTACATTCTAAGTATCATAAAATTCCTCTGCACCAAGTCTTAGGTTTGTTCAGGGTATCTGACTTCTTGTAGAAGAATGTGCATTTTTTTCCCCCAATCATGGTTGAGATGACTCCAGCATTGTAAACTATACCTATAACTTCTTTTATTTCCAGACAGACTTAAAGACATTAAGAATTAGATCTACTTTTAATTACATGAAGCAGGAGAAATGCAGACAATACAATTTCTCCAGGAGGAATGAAGAAAATAAACCAATAACATTGGTACAGAAAACTGTAAGATTTACTTTAACTTTCTTCTTTTGCTATACATTATTACTGCTGATGGTTTATATTGTTTCATGACAACCAAATCAGTCTGATTTTCAGGATTTTTTTTCTATTGGGTATGCATGGTGACAAGTCATTGTCCACTGCTGCTGTGTGTTTTCTATCCATTTCACAAATTGTTAATTTTGGAAAGGAAATCTTGCAATTATCTACTCCAGCCCCCCAAGCAGGGTCAGCTAGAGCAGGTTTCCCAAGATTGTGTCTAATAGGGCTTTGAATATCTTCAGTATTTGTACAAGTTTAATTCTGTCTGCCACTAACTCAGAATGCAGCTATCAAATGTGGAACAACGATCTTTGCACAGAAATAATGGCTATGCAATGTAGTAGCAGAAATTCAAAGTGCTGGTGTAAATAATCCAGCAAAATAAACTTTCTAGAGCACAGGAATGAAAACTATAATTTTGCTGTACACTTTGTTGGAGTTATTTTTTGTAGAGGAGAACTATATGGAATCAAACATTTTTACATGCTTCAGAAGGTGTATAGCCTTTTGGACAGGCTAGAGGGTTGGACAGGAAGAAATTTAATGAAATTCGACAAGGGCAAGTATAGAGTCTTGCACCTGAGAAAGAAACCAAGGTATCAGTATAAGTTGGGGACTGACCTGCTGGAGGACAGGGAAGGGGAAAAGGATCTGGGAGTCTTAGTTGATGGGAGGATGACCATGAGCCAGCAATGTGCTCTTGTGGCCAAGAGGGCCAATGCCATTCTGGGGTGTATTAAAAGGGGTGTGGCTAGTAGGCCCAGAGAGGTTCTCCTGTCCCTCTACTCTGCCCTGGTAAGCCGCATCTAGAGTATTGTGTCCAGTTCTGGGCCCCCCCAGTTCAAGAGGGACATAGATTTGCTTGAGAGAGTCCATGTCAGAGCCACAAAGATGATTAAGGGAGTGGAGCATCTGTTTTATGAGGAAAGACTGAGGGAGCTGGGGCTCTTTAGCTTGGAGAAAAAGAGACTGAGGGGTGACCTCATCAGTGTTTAGAAATTTATAAAGGGTGAGTGCCAGGAGGATGGAGACAGGTTCTTCCTGGTGATGCTGATGACAGGACAAGAGGCAATGGGTGGAAGGTGGGGCATAGGATGTTTAATGTAAACATGAGAAGGAATTTTTTCACTGTGAGGGTGATAGAACACTGGAACAGGCTGCCCAGGGGAGTTGTGGAGTCTCCCTGTCTGGAGATATTAAAAATCTGCCTGGACACATTCCTGTGTGATCTGGTCTAGGTGCTCCTGCTCCGGCAGGGGGTTTGGACTAGATGATTTTTTGACGTCCCTACCAGCCCCTGACATTCTATGACACTGTCCCTGAAATGTCAACACCAACAAAACAAACAAAACCGTCATAAACCCCAAAACAAAAAAAATAAGTAATAACAACAACAACCAACCATCCATCCAAAAAACAAAAACCACTTAAGTGTATTGAACATTCTGGAGTTTTTTTCTCATACAAAAAAAAAAAAAAAGTTATCCTTAGTAAATTCTCAAAGATAACTTGTTTTAATAAATTGACTGATAAACTTTGTTCAAGCAGGAGAATAAATGAAACATTTAAACAGTAAGGCAAAATTTGGAGGACAGTCAAGAAAGCATGAAGTAGGAAAAGCCTATCTTTTATCTAAACTCATACAATATTCAAAGAGGTAACCTCAGATACATGCATCTAATCACCCAGCTAAATTATTTCAGTATCCTCTAGAAATTATATTATTTAAAACTGGTACCAAAAAGGAATAAAAGCATAGACATTTTAATAATAGATATTATGTATTATTAATGGCAATACAAAATAAATACTTACATATCTCATAGTGATTTTGATTACTTAAATAATGTAAAAATCAATACTTGTCAAAATAACTCTTCAACCTGAATGAAATAAGTAAATTTAAATCGTGGCTGCAAAAACACACATTTTCCTAGAAATATGGTTAAATATTATGAATGCCAGATTTCAAATTAACATATTTTTATGTTTTTACATATATAGCTTATTAACACATATTTTTATTTTACACTTTTTTTTTTTGTGAAATACATCTATTAATTTACTAATCAATACATAATTATAATTAATTTCCATACTAAGATATTTTGTTAGCCACTCTTAACATAGGTTATGTAAGATAATTTATTTTTTAAATTCTCCCTCCATACATTCTTATCCTTTTTTTGAGGCCACCGCTTTTCCTGTCATCATGTATTACTGCATATTTGTCAACATTTGATTTCATTTGCCATGTCTCAGACCAATTATATAAATGAAAGTCTCTTTGGATTTTCCATGCTACTTACTCTGAATATTTTTTAAAAACTCGGACTTGATCACCGGTAACTTCTTTTAAAATACTTCCCATCAATCTGTCTAGGTGATTTATTAGTCCCAGACTCGAAGGCTTACGGATGATGACTTCTAGTGGAACTATACTCAAAAAGTTTATAGTAGTTACACATATTTCCTGAATCTTCCTTTCCTTTTTCTTTTCAAAGTAGAAATGAATTATTTCATCATCTCTACAAGCTGTGGAAACATTATTTTTCTCCTGCTCCGTAAAATATGTGTATCAAATCGTAGCTAGTTATCATATCTGAGAATATTAATTATACAGGAAGTAGAAAGAGATGTACTGAATAAAAGTGATTCTGGTTCACAAAGATGATAAACTGTGAAGACAAGTTATTTTGTTAACAACTAATATGGCTCAAAGGTATGAATGTTGCTGTGATTGAAACACTAGCCTTGAGTGAACTCACATATTTTTGCTGATTATGAAAACTGCAAATTCTGAAGACAATTAGGTTAATGTGATTACATGACCTACTATGTAATCAGAAATCCTTTTGTGTCTACTTGCTGCTGTGATAATGATTTGAATTATCACTGCCCTGAACTAGACTAACCTACATAAAATAATTTATTTATGTTGTACCTATGCATTTATCTGAAATATTCCCAAAAATACAGTCAAACTGAAATTAATAAAGTTATAATAGTTTGCTGTACAGTCTTCATTATAGATTGTCTCATTTTCAACAAATGTGTTATTCTCCAAGTTTTAAAAGACAAAACAGAATAATGTATTGGAGTTCTGGGGGTTTCTTGAAGCAAAAGCTGTGATGTAATTTAAAAATAAAATCCACCCGTGAAACTAACAGTGGCTTTCAGTAGTTCAGGGCAGGAACTGCAAAGGTCACAATGATTTTAAACAAATATCTTGTATTCAGTAACAATGTGTGTCTGATTTCGTATTACAATAATTTTAAACCTTATAGGACCTTATTAAGATGGTGGGTAGGCATCCTAAATATAGTTAAAGAACATCAATGCAGTCTTTTTTTTTTTTTTTTTGATGGTTCTTATAAAGAATATGGTCATAACTTTCAGTAATTGATGCTGTACTTTATAACTAATCTTACCATTGACTGCAGAGTGTAAGCAGCATTCAAACTGAAAACTGATCAAAAAGGTTGCAATATAGGTAATATAGCTCTTCTATCTTTTATTTCCTATAGCCCCATCTGTATTTGAGCCTCTGGGATGAAGTGATTGAAGTTTGTGGTGTTTCACCTATTTGCAGGAAGTCTGAATAGCCAATTATATTTCTCATTATAAAGAATCAGAGTGGAAAAGAAGTTCATCTATGCAGGATGAGCAAGTATCTCATTAGAGCATGAACATGGGGCAACTAAGAACAGGAAGTCTTCTATGTTTTCATACTGGTGTCGACATTTTTAGGTTCATGGCCATCCACAAGACTTTTAACAGCTGCTTTCTGTTAACCTCACTCCCTCCGAAAAGAAAAAAGTAGTGGAATAAGAGAGAGAGAGATTTATGGATGAAAAGAGAAAAATAAAACAGCTTTAGTGAAAAGAATAATAATTATAATAACATTAAATAGATACTAATATAGACAAAGCCAGTACTAAACCCAAACCCCCTGATGGCATTTACGTCACTATCACCACTGATGCTGTGGAGCAAGCACTGGGAAAATCCCAGACTGGATTCACTGGCAGACAGGAATGATATTCTGGAATTGGATCCAGGAACACAAAGGTCAGGATCATTGGTTCACCAGCTTGTGACAACTTGTGCATTATAATTACCCTAACAGCTATGAACATCTTTAAAATGTGCTTTAAAATACTTTGAAAATTCATTGTAAAAAGAAGGCCAGAATGTGGGCACTATTCTGATCATAAGCTGGTGGCTGCCAGATGAGAACATTAAGAATATAGACCCCGACCACAAAAATTATATTTCCATATAACCTGGCAGAAACTTGGCAAGTACACTTTTGCTATTAACGTGCATTTTTCCTTCTAAAAGTTACTACTGAATTAGTAAAGTTTAACAAAGTAGAAGGAAATACGGTCTTTCCAGAAAGGTCAAAGGAAAACTAGATGAAAGCTGGATGAATTTTGAAAGTTCAAAGATGGAATAGTGAAGCTAGCAAGAATATGTTCAAAGTCCAACAAGTACTTTTATTTTCTCTTTTAGCTACAGCATGCAACACTGAAACTGGCTGGAATCCTGCCTGCTTCCATATAATGAAGGCTTCCTGTAAAGCTTACGCATAGAAGGGCTATCAGAAATATAAATTCTGGATGTGGATTTAGCTCAACTGGGACAAATTGGAAAAAAAAAGGTAATTAGAGGCAGGCTTCTTGAGAGGAGACAAAGCTGGAGAAAGGGAGAGAACAAAATGGTTAACAGAAGTACAACATGGAAAATGGAGGCAATGGGGGAATACAAAGGGCTGGTTGCATGTAAACAAGTTGCTGAACAGTACATGTCTGACTTGCCCTGCACCTAATCACTGCAGTCTGTCCTGTCTTCTTATTAAATCATGTTCTTCACTACACTAGGTGCAATTTCACTCTGTTCATGTACCTAGCTGCTAGCACCTGGAAAAAGGGATGCAGATCACAGGGAGTATGTAGGTCAGGGATGTTTGCAGCTATAGAGGCTAGAGTGCATTTTCCACTAGGGAGTTTCAATTATCTATGCATGTATGTATTTTTACCAGTGAACCCCAAACTTGATTAGCAGAGAAAAGGACAGCACTGCCTGACTTTGGTTATGTATGTCAGAGCTATAGGTGTGCATGTGGGTGCCAAGATGACACTACTTTCTTTCAGTTAGTTTTTGCATCCAGACATGTTGGTGGGAAGTGTGTGTGTGTATGCACTCATACACCTCTCCAGCTGCATCTCTGGAATACATGCTCTGTTTTGCTACTGCCCAGATCTGCCAACAGGAGCATCTGCAAACACATCCATAACACTGAGATGACAGAAACTTCCTGGGTCTGACAGTGCACCAGTTTCAACAGTAGGGGCATAGGAAGGCAGAATTCTCACAGCCCAAAGTCAAAGGTATATGAACCTTTGACAGGGTTTGTTTGTGCCAGTCTGTCTAAACCTGAAGGAGCTGCATATTCAGACAGTAAGGTCTGAAATTGTCAGTGAAAAGTTGAAAACTGGTAAGACAAAGAAGTTATGAGCAGTTTTTTATGTGACATAAGAGTCCAAGTACCAAAGTTCTTTCACTAATTTTTCTCATTCTTTCCCTCAGCACACCCATGTGCATACATAACTGAAGACACCAATATAAACTGTAATGTGTGGTCAATAGTCCATCAGTGTAACCTGACTGATCAGTTAATTTAATGTGACACTTCTAAACAAATCCATGCATAAACTGAACAGTTTTGGCTAGTAAAGTTCATTTTACTGTATCCTGAGTTTCTTAATAATACAACTACTCCCTTGTCTCTCCTTGACTGTAATACCTGCATATCATATTCAACAAATCCCACAAGACCAGTGAAAAGTATAAATGAAGGAACTTTACAATGGACTAAACTAGCAAGTCTAGAGTTGATTCCTGGGTTCAGTGTGACTGATGGCTCTGTAAGGACTGTCATGGGCACTCCAGGAAGGCTGTCAGGACAGGACCTGGCAGCCTGGGCCTATGTCACCACCTCAGAGGAGCAGAGCAATTGGGGGCGAACCAGGGCAGCCCCAGTTCCTGAAATTATGCACCTCCCTGGGTGTTGGTGCTGAGGATAGACCAAGGCTGGGCTGGGACATAAGATCTGTAGGACAACTCAGCTCATCAGAACCCATGGCTCAGCAGTACAGGGCAGAAGGAACTGAAGGTTGGCCCTGTTGTGGTATTGCTGGAGAAGGGGCTGATGACTCAGGAAGGTTGAAATGGGATACCAGGCCATGGGCATGGAGGGAGGAGGCCTGGCATATTGGGCAGGGGCAGCCAGGCCAATATGATCAACTGCATGCTGCCTAAAAGAGGAGAAATGTATGGGATGACTTGTTTCCATAATGCATTTTCTGAATAGAATGGAAGAACAGTTTCTTACACATTGTTACAGACACCGAGGGACTCTTTGTATCATCTCACCAGTTTCATGTTTCCATACTGTTTCTTTATTCTTGATCTTTAAAAATTTAAGATAACATGCAATCCATCATGTGAGACAGCTCAGTGTTGAATAGATTTATTTTTTTTCTTGGTATCATTATCAAATAATTCCCTTCACTCACGAGATCTGGAGTTAAGTTTGTTTTATTCTGTCTGTGAGACAGAAATAGACAGTGTTGTGAGACATGGATGAATATGAATCCTGGTACAAATTTTGCAGTAATGATTGTTCTTATTTGGAAGTTACTCATAACAGATGGGTAGCAATGAAAAATTTCAAAGGTCAGTAAAAGAAGAATGGCACATGGAATGAATGGGAAATTTTCTACCTTTATAATCACTCTACCCATAAGGCTTTTATAGGGGCAATCAAAAAATACTTTTTTTTTTTCATTGTTTTTAATGTGAAAATAGGTAGTACTATATTCAGAAGTAAATGGGTTTACTTAGTTGTTGATTAAATATTTTTGTTTGTTACAACACTTGTTGTAAAAACCTTTTTTTCTTCAAATGTCATATGTCTGAAATATTACAGAGTGCAGATGTTCGGGTGGAGTGGATAACAAAAGCCTAAAAACTGACCAACAATAAATGTTAATCAATGTGAACTTATCATAGTATATAAACATTTCATTAAGAAGATTTGAATAATTGAAAAGTAATGATAGTTCCTCTTATATTTTGTTATTCCATAGACTAATGTTATTTCCAGAGTTTGAGACTTTGTTGCAATATTTTCTGAGATATGTATTTCTAATTATTTTCTTCAAACTGGATGAATACTATGTAGGCAACACCAGCCTTATGTTGTGTATATTACCCTTCCATCTTGAAAGATGTTATAATACTAATTTTTTAATTTATTTTTTTAATATAAGATCTAATCTAACATAAAAATGTGGATAAAAAGAAACAGGATATTCTGCTTATTTTCTGTTAGTATATGTACTGAACTAAGCAAAAAGATTTATTGCAGAAAACTCTAACCTATTTTCAAGTCACACATTTAAATATAGTATAGATTTATTTAAATAAGAAAGCAATAGTCATTTGGCTCACTTTCTTTTATAGAAAGACCACCTGTAGTTTCAAGCAATTTACTGTTTCAGACTGGAAGTCAATGGACCAGCATATTGATTTTATTATTGATGTTACAATAGACCTAGAAGCAAATCTGAAGCTCAAATAAAGATTGCCTCACTTAGGATAAACTTAGGGGTTGTAACACATGCAAGAAATATTTTAAAAGGATTGAGTACATTTCATGTGCAATGTGTATTTGAAGGCCTGCTGTTTAACAAAAGTATGGTCTACTGCATATGACATACACCTGAGACATGGTGTTTTTCCCATACATTTGCCTTTGAACAAGTAACTCTTAGTTCCTCCATTGTGAAATACAAATGATGATTTTTAAATATGAGGTGTGAAAATGTACTATGGAGATTCAGTATTTTGTTGGCAAATGTAAAAAACTATATTGTGATACTTGTAAATCATATTGTCATCTAGCCTATAGATCTTCACAAGTATTCTCTTCACAGCTTTGCAGAAGTATATACAAGAAGGGGAAGATAAAAGGGGAATGTTGAGATCAAAGGTCAGAGGTTAAAGATTAAAAGAAGATGGGAGTTCATTTGAAAACATCTGTGGAATAAACTGACTCTTCTGCTGCACATACAGATATAATTGATACCTTTCTTGAATCACAGTTAGGAAAAAGAATGATCCACGGATTGTTGATAATATAGTAATTTCTGGATTTTTTGTTTCACTTATGTTATCTGCTGTTTTCTATTTTTGATGGTATAAATTTTCTATTAAAATTTACTATAGATATAGTCAATGACATCCTATCTTATTCTGATTAGGATTCTTTGGATTATATATTAAAAAAGTATGTACACTGGGAGGCTATCTACATCATCTAATAAGTGGTGTGCTGTAAATTATATACTCATTATCCTCAGTTTTCTTAGAATGATTTCTTAAATCAGTCGTATTTTTGTTCTAGAGGCAAAACTGTAAGAAGCAAAACACTGGTGCTAGTTTCTCCTCGTTCTTACACTTTGGATAGTCATTTATACCCAGAAAAGTTTAAAGTAAAGCAAATCTATTTATGACATGAAGGACTTCTATTCCCATGTTGCATTTAAGGTAACATTCCATGATTTCAAATACATATAGTAAAGATACAACCTCCTGCGGTCCAAGCACTAACTGCCTGTTACAGTAGATTTTTATTTACCATTTATCACCAAAGGAAGTGCTGTGCTTCATCTTCAAATCATGTAATTGACAAAATAGAAACAAAATTATTTGAAATTATGCCAATACCACAAGGAACATTGAGATAATGTTGTAAAGATTAGTATTTAATGTTAGATAATGCAGAAAAGCAAGCAAACAAAAAGGAAAATTTAAAGTGTCATTCTGCAATGCAGAGAGTCTGTGTTGTCTCTGAATCTAGTAGAGCACAACTATCTCTAGCTCTAGTAAAAAGAAATGTTCTGCATGGTTGCTTCAGTGAGTCTGGATCACTGCTCTGAGAAGTCATACATCTTTTTTACCACTTCATGAATTTTAGCTGCATCATCAGCAGAGATCTTTGTCTCAGTGGGAAACAGATCATTCTTTACAAAACTTTAATAGAAAGAACATTAGACATTCAACTGGTGTGAACACAAGTGCTCTAGTAGGAAACATTTTCTAAAGTAGGTGATCTAATTCATGCTTAAGGACTCAAATACATTTAAATGCCTAAATATGAAACTAAAAATCAAACAATAAATATCAAAATTTGAACATTGTAGTCTCTATTAGTGGCAGTACTCTGGTTAAACTTTGAGAGTCTCTAATGTAAAATATTCACTGACACTGTTATGCTTATTTCTTTATTGCTTTTGAAAAGCTGCTGTTGTCCTTAGGTTAAAAAATAATCAAAACTATAACACTAAAAATATCTCTTACCTTCTGAGAAGGAAAATGGTTCTTAAAGTTGACTTTGGCTATCACATTCAAGTACATTTCCATTATTATATATCAAATTTAAGACTTGCCTCACAGTACTACCTCTAAAAAGAAGAGTTGCTAATGTCCAAATAGAGTGCTCTGATAATAGCATGCACCTTAGAACATGAACCCAAGACTCTTGGATTAGCTTAGTAGTCACTGTTGGCTTTCCTAAGAGAACCATACCATATCTTTGGTTCTCTACTGGGCTTAGTGTAAGGAAGTCAGACTATGAAAGGATTGAGGAACAGTCATCACCATTAGAACTTTTTTTTCTCTGCTATGTTACAAAGTTTTTTAATCTACAAACTAAAATAGCAATGTGCTTCCTGGAATCTTGTGCTTTTTCATAGAAAGAATGTGGTATACTCTGTGGATGAAGGCATTAATCATCCCATGAATGGCAATCATTATGCAATAACCCTAAAAATAATTTACAGATGTATTCAATTTCAGCTTCCTATAAAATTGTTCTGATGTTATTGAGATAGCTCACAGACTTAAAGCTATTTTAAGCACTCAGCAAATAAATTCTTAGAGGAGTAGAACTTTATTACCCAACATCTAAAAGGCAGGACATTGTACTGTTTACTTGTACTGTGATAAGAGTATGAGATGGGATGAAATAAGGTTGAACACAGTGAATTCTTTATAGTGAGTATCAAAGAATGCTGCATTTAGAGATATGGCTGCAGATGTAGCAAGAGTGATAGGAGTTACTATCAGTAATTTACTATTAGCTACTAATGAGTTATAAATCTGAAAATCATATTTATTCTTCAGCTCTAATTGTGCTGTAGTTCAGTGTCAGTACTATGCTTGCATGTTTATTTACAGACACCTAAATTGTTACAACCTTGGGTGGTTTAGGAACTGCCCAGACAGTGATCTGAATAAATGAGATAACGGACTTGTGTGATACAACATAATTGGAAATAAAAACTGTTATTTGATTTTTAATATTAATTTTAAATGCGTTTGTAGTGTCAAAAGTTTATTTTTCATTATAGTTGTTGGATTACTGGCTACAGGAATAACTCTCTTGCTAAAGATCTTTGAAGAAATATTGGACAAACAATCCTAGTGTGATTCCTTTGGTAAAGTGAATATAACTCCAGATTTTAAGAACTGTATTTTACGTGGTTTTTCTTCTGAACATTTTGGGATCATCGCTTTGGAACTATTAAATGACAATAACATTTTACTTGGTGATACTGAATTGTCTGAAAATAGTGGTATCTGTTGCGTTACAGTTCCACAAATGCTACATTTTCGTTTTGGACATATGACTATACAACAGCTGAGGACCTGTTAAGAAATGTTGAGTTCAATGACCACAATCATGATTTAAATCTTTTTTCACATTGTCATCAATTTTTGTTAGTTGAGAGCCCCTGTGCAGGAAGTGACTGAAGTAAAATGTCATTAATAATCAGCTTAATGTCACATCCTCTGGTGCTCGGTATGGGTACCATTACACAAAAAGTAAGGGCTTTTTTAATGCCAGGATCCCACTCAAGGCCAGTACGTATTACTTGAGAAGATCACTGATAGTATTTGTTGGCAGCATGGAGAAAAAGATCCTATTGTAGTATTAACTCCAGGTGTTTATTTGTTTTGTTTTTGTTTTATTTATTACCTTCAACACAAGGTTTTGAAGCTTTATATATAGTATAAAATAGAAGTCACGTATGCTGGTCAGCCATAGTTATAATCTAGAACATAGCTGTTTGTATAGCATTTAGGAAAGAACTCCAACAGAATCCATTAACTGATTCATGAAGTTATTTGACTCATGCAATATACACACAAAAGCTATATAGAAGGTTTAACTCTTAAGAAGCCAGGGATGTAAGGAATATAAAATCTCTTAACTCAGTTTCTTTTAGTTTAGAAAGCTAATGTTTAGCTTATCTAAGATGTTTGAAGACAAATCCAGAAGTAAAAGGATAAAAAAAATATTATATGTTAAGAATAATATTTTTTTCAAAATAAAATCTCTTGATTTGAACTCTAAATTTTATTGCTAACTCTTCTTTTGTTATGTTTGCTTCTGTTAATTGAATAACCTTAACCTTGGACAGTATTTCCAATACTCAAGGTTACATCAACCTTTTGTTGTAGGGCTTCTCCTCATCTGTTATATCAATGAAGTAATGAACTCTGGTTTCCAGATATGAAGAGTGATATATCTGAAGTATTCCATAACATTACTTTTATAGTAAACACCAAATACAATATACCAGCTGAAGATAATTTTCAGTCTGGATTTTTGCTTTGTGAACTTGAAAATGTTTCTGTAATTATAATGTCTATGTAGTGTACTAAACATAGTTACTAAACATAGTTATTTGCTGTCTTTACATGGTTTGTGTTCCAGAAATTAATGAAAATTTATACTTATGCATACTTATGCAAAAGAACACATTTAAATATACCTACTTATTTGTTTTATACTAAGAACTGAAGTTCTACAGGTCCTCAGCCCATAGCAGCTAAACACTTCTTAATATCTCCATAGAGCAAAATTGTTCAAACATCATATTGTTTACTTAGAGAAAAGCTTCCACTGGAAGAAAAAAAGTATCTCAGACAAAATTTCATGAAATTATGTATCATAATGTGACCTGTAAATACTTTTTAAAACAATGGACCAGAGATATTTTTTTTTGCCTGTGTGGCCAGTGATCACCAGGAAAGAAAATACAAAGAAAACAGTTACAATGAAGTGTCAATGCAAATCACCTTTTTGTGAAAGTTTATTATGGTATTTCTGTTTCTATGAGAAAGGCATGTAAAGTTAGAGACAACATGAAGAACAATGGATTGAAAAGGGAAAGAAGAATAGTAGTTAAAGTGAATTTCTTAGTTAAATGAATTAGATTTCAAGTGGTATTTGCAGATGTTAAAGTACTTTACAAATATGCTCCTCAGAAACAGAATTATAGGCAGAAGAGGAAATTTTGCAGAGGATTCCTCTCCAATCTGTAGTTTATGCCAATATTTTTCCCACAACTGCACCAGCATTGTTTTTAATCAATTCAATTAGAAATATGAACTCCACTGGCCAGAAGCATAATCCAGATTGACAGAGGAAGTAAAATACTGTGATGCTTGGAGCAATTTACTCAATATTGTGTTCCCAGGCCAGCAGTTAAGGTTAATGAGTTTAGGAGAACCAGGCTGCAGGGAATGAAAGAGATTTGTCTTTCAGAATCTCTCTTACTTTCTGAGCAGCTGTACTTCTTCGACTCAGTTGAAGTGATTTAGTTTATGGAAAAGGGAGTGAACAGCAGGGGGATTGGGAAGTGGATTAAGTAGATAGATATAAAGTGAGTTGTATTCAATGCACCGTTATGGCCTGTTTTGTCAGAGAAAAAGCAATGGATCTGTCACATATTTCTGCAAGGAAAATAAAAATTATTCACTTATCTGCCAATTTCATAAGGTTATTAGAAAAGTTATTCAAAATTTTTTGAATAACTTGAAATCATTAAAAATACTAAAAATTATATATGAACACAATATATTTTTTGGCTTTCATCTTTGTAAGATTAGCATGGAACTACTCCTCCTTTCTAGGATGGCTTGAAAAATACTATACATATCTGTCTTTTGCTTTATGGAAATGTTTTCTTTATTCTAAAATATAAAGTTCAGAGTATGCATTCTCCTTAAGTAATCTGAAATAGAAAAGTTGGAAAATAAATGTATTCAATAGATGTTCTACATTTTGTGAAATACTATTTCTCTACCTGTACAATTATTTATTCTTTTAATAATAATAATAATAAATAGAGAAGAACTGTTTTCTGGAAGGCATCAATCTCACATGCATAACAGAGTGAGTGTGATGCTATGTGCTTGGACACACGTACATGAAACCTGAACAATGTTTGATATCTTGCAAAAGCAATTATATATTTTTATTATATTAAAAAAAAATAGTCTTTATTTCAGATTTCCTTGCTTCTTCCTGTTTTATTTTCCAGTTGTTTTGTTAATGAAATTTTAGCTACCTATCTAAAGGAAAGAAGAAGAAGAAAATCAAGCTTTTCCAACTGTAGAAACCAAGGCACACTTGAAAACAGAATAATGGAATTATTAATTCCTGCATTGTCTCTCAAATGAGCTGAGTGTACATTTGATGAGCTATATATAATTAGTGCTATTATGATTTCTTTACCATAGTTATCAGTAGTAATAATATTCTTAAGCAGAACTTAAGACTATTTGCTTTCCGTCACGTTTGTTACAAATTCACGTTCACCTGCTATTTAATCTCCATTTTTGTTATAAAATAGGTCAGAGTATATAGTTAAATTATATGCATAAATTTTACTTGCAAAAATTGAAATGGATATAACTGTTAAGGGTTTAGAGTGATAATACTTCTCTCTCTTGAGTTGTAACTAGAATGAAATCAAAATACTTTAACCATTAACATTTTCAGTACTATATGCTGACCCAAATTTCTCACTTTTTATCTCTAGGGATATATGCAAAACATCTTTACATTCACTTACAATCAATTTTAAACTGGTTTTATATTTTCTTAGAATATATTGTTATTTGAGATTAGTTTTATTATAAAAATAATAAAGAAAAAGAAATAATGTCTCTAAGAAGTAATTAATAGGAAAAAAACACAACCAAATTCCATTTGTTCTATTTTCCCAAAGTATGTCTTTAAACAAATAGACTTCATTGCTGTAAAAGCTTCTCTAAAACAACCCACAAATTAAGAGACTTGAAGGTGATTTGTAAGTGCAACATATATTCTTTCAGTTAAAAAAAAAAACAAAACAAAACAAAACTCAGGAGAATTTCCAGCTGCACAAATTTTTCTCTAACTTCATTTTGGTAGGGCTAACACTCCCATTCCTACTTTTTCTGTCAACCTTGTATTTTTGCATAAAGGAAGACTGGTCCAATGGTCCAATGCTACCCACAAGTATCCCTGCAGACTATTCATCTGATTTGAACACACAGGCAGCATACAACACCAAAGCTCCTTAAAGATTAGCATCCTCTTCTATTTTTAGTTACCAGAATTAATACTAATATTTTTCAGGTCTCTTTTGGAAAGGCTTGTAAATTTGTCTGCCAGAAAGATCTGACATGGCACCATGGTTAAAACTCCACTTATGCACACAATGCATTGGATATTAACAATAAAACACATGCTAGTTTAGAATTATTATCCATACATTAAGCTACAAAATTTTCAGGAAATATCCTTTCTTGCACTCATTTTCATGGCTTAACTTACATTTGTCAAAAAAACCAATCTGAAAAAAATGTCATTTTTAAAGAAAAAGTGATGTATATGTTGGCACTATTATAATAGTTATTTCAAGTATGTAAATCACTGAAGTTGTAGGGTTACAAGCAATCTTTATGTTATGTAAAACAGAAAGTTAGTATGAATTATACATTAAAAATATATACTCTTGTGAGAAATAAATGAAATAAAAGGACATTTTAAATCAGGGAAAATACTGGACAAACAAATAGAGAAAAAATAGGACAGTGACTCAAAATATGGAAGAAGTTGTGTTGAATAGTAATGAGTTTCATTTGGAAATCTTATTTTAATTTTTCTACGGTTTGTTGCTTTTGTTTTGTTTTGTTTTGTTTGTTTTGTTGTGGTTTGTTTTCCACTATGAATATGTCAAAATAAGTAATTAAATAGATGTAGAAAGCTATGTAAATAATTTATGACCTATGACAGAACATCAAGGCTTTAAAAGATCTTGATATAAACTTGTTGTCTACAAAAGTCATGTCATCTTGTGAACCATTGATTAAGTAATTTTCAACATGATACTACTTTCTTATTGTATATAACAAAAAATAACACAAAATTAGGTGCATATACAAGTGTATAATTAGTGCCATAGATTTTCAGTAGAGAATAGTCCTTATGGCTTTTGACCTCTGTTCTTAAAAGTTTGTATTTTCTCTAACACAACCCTAAACTAATCAGTGATGCCAGTATATCTACACAAGGACTTAAACTTAAGCTTACATAAGCAATTTATAAAATTGTGAAATTAAATCTACAAACACAATAAAATAATAAATACTATTATATGTATTATCATGAATAAAAATAATAAAAGAAGAGGAAAGGGAATGGGAAGGAGAAGGTAAAATATAGAAGTAGAAAAGACAAGAGGCTGCCTAGTGGAGTTATTATTTAGATACTAGGAAAAAAAAGCTGTACAACTATGTCATAAAATATCTTTTTGGTAGAGTTAATATCCAGAAGCATTTAGGTTTATGCCTAATAATGCATGCAGTTATAAGGTACTCTTGCTATTTAAAGTACGATTTCCAATCAGTCATTCTCTGTATGGCTTTGGAAAAGAAATTGTGTGAAAATTAAAAAAAAAAAATGTTTTTTCTTATGTCGTATTATACAGCTTTTTTATATATCTTCCTGATCTATGCTTATGTATACTGTTCTGACAGTTTAAAGCTCTACATCAATAAAACTTGCATTTATCAAGGAAACCATAGGGCTTTTTTTCTGTTAACAGATTGTACACTGACAATCATGCTTTCACAGAAGGATTTTAATGTGTGTAAAAATCACTTTCCTTTGTTAAGCTCCTAATACATCTTAACACTTATAAACTATTTCATTAATAAATACTGACCAAATCACTATGTAGTATTTAATGTTTACAAATTACATTTAGAATTAATTTAATGAATAATTTTTTGAGAATGTGATCTATTTTCTTATTAAGGAAATATAATAATATAGTATCAACTGAACTGTCTTCAATTTGGAATTTAGGGAAATGTGGTGCTTGGGATTTCACTGCTGTTCACACTGCCTGATAAATTAATAGTGCTCACTTGTTTGGTATTGTTTTTCACAGACATACAGGTAAATAAAACTGAAAAATGAGGCAACATAAATTTCCTGTAATATCCTTTATTATCAAGTAGGGTTAGCATCACTTATCTATCTTGGGTTTTATTTCTCTGTTTTTGTGTATTCCTTTTTGTAACTATTAATATATTTGACTATAATTTTAGTTATTACTAAATTTTAGTTTACTTTAAGTGTATTTACCTCAATCCACAAGTTTTAATTGCTTTTTTTTTCCTGATTTTTCTACGAAGAGGAAGGAATAAGTGAGCAGCTCTGTACTGCTCTAGTTGATGACTGGGTGTAAACTACAAAACTGTGATTCTATGACTAAAAAAAAAATATTCTTCTGAAAGGGCTGTTGTTTTTTCTATTATATGTAATGACAATTGAGATATATAACATCTGGGTCTCCAATAATATATTGATCCCTTCCTTTGTTCTTTGTGGGTTTTTAAAATATTTTAGATTGTAACTGTGTCAGGCTGCCCAGAGATGTTGTGGAGTTTCCATCTCTGGAAACTTGCCTGGAGACATTCCTGTGCAAGCTCCCGTTGGTGATCTTGCTTTGTCAGGAGAGTTGGACTAGATGATTTTCCCAGGTTCCTTCCTACTCTTGTCGTTACTTGATTCTGTGATACTAAGTCAACATTAATGAACAAGTATAAAACGTGCAGTTGTTCAAAGCACTTGATTTAAATGATGGTTTTAATCAGAAAGAAATACTCATTGAATATGCTTTTAATTACATCTGTTATTTTATGGACTTATCTAAATAAAGTCTCCTTATTTTTAAAAGTTACATGACAATCAGGATAAGATCCTGATAAGATTTTGACACAGCTTCAAAATATAAAAGAAAGTAAATTTCAGAAATTATTTATTTCCTCTTACTACAGAATTTCCCCTTACAGGTGTCATAACCTTGACTGTAAAGCAAATATTAGTTGACAAGCATTAACTTTGCAGGTGAAAACCAGTTTGGATAGTAATAGATCAGACTTTTTGAAGTCAATAAAATTAATTTTAATAAAATGCTACTCAATACTAAAATGAGTATCAGAGCCTAATTTAATGTCTTCAAGGTAAAATCTTTTTTTCCAAATGTGATCTTGAGCAGTAAGCATAAATTCTTTGACCCAAGGAAGCTCTCTGGAATGTTGCACTGTGTGCAGTCCCTACCAAAAGATTTGTAATGTATTAGATTGAGCACCTTGTATGTGTTCCATACCTTCCAAGACCTTCTTCTTTCTTTGTCTTTGTTTGTCTTTGCTATTTTTCTGTTTGTTTGTTGTTATAGTTGGTTTTATTTTGTTTTTTTTGGTTGGTTGGTTGTTGTTGGTTGGTTCTTTTGGTTTTGTGGTTTTTTTCTTTTGCATGAAAGATGGGTCCAATTGCTTTAAATCAGAGTTGTCATCTTGTATGGGTATTCAGTTTCAAAGTGCAGAATCTTAAAACATAGTTAATAGGTCCTTGCAAAGGAGAAAAAGTAAGATGTCTTCCTGTTAGTCACACCATATTTAACTCTTGCAATTTCCAGGCCTGAACAGGGTCAGTAGTTGCATATGTAAATTATTTAAGATTGAATTTTATCCTACATCTAAGACCAACTCTTTAACAACCTACACTCGTGGACAACCTTTGTATATATTGGACAACACTCTCATCTGAGTCAGGATCACATTCATGGAACTCACTATAATTAAATTAAAATATAGTATAAACAGTAGAATCTGTTTTTCAGAATTGAGGATGTACTTAATTAAGACAAAGCCAAAATATTACTACATTGAAAAAGACAGAGAAACCAAGTTTTCAAACATGTTATACATACATTCCTCTATTTTATTTTACATGGCATATTCCTGATTAATTCAGCATGTTATGTTGTCATTATTATACTTCTAAATTTTGTTAATGATTAAATTTATTTTTTTTAATTAACAACACAGAAGGATTTTAACAAAAATTAACTATTGCATTTATAAAGACATTTTTTACCCTTACGAAATCAAATATAATTATTAACCACATATGTTTGATCACTTTAGTTAATATAAGAAGGTCAAGAACAAACATAATATAGATTAAAAAAAGAAATGGGGAATGTAGTGTTTTAATTGACGGTTTGTCGTTTTTGGGGTTTTTTGTTTTGTTTTGTTTTGTTTTATAAATTCTGAGAGAAATAGGCCTAGAGAAAAACAAATTGTTATTTAATTAGGACCACATCTTTGATCATTTATGTAGTTTCAGGCTTTGACAAAGGAGACTAAATAAGAAACAATTCTAGAAAAATAATTGTTAAAATTTTTCACTTATCAAAAATATTAACAAAGACAAATGAAAATTCTTAAAAAGAGAGCTGTCAGTGGTATGTCTTAAGCCAATTATAAGACTGTATAGCTCTATAACCAACAGAACCATGATTGCAAACTCATGCCTCATGGCATGCCTCATGGGATAGTTCTACAGAGATCTTTTAATGAGTCACTTTGAGCAGTCTGTTTTCATTTGCATCAGAAGTTTCCAAATTCTCTTGAAATATTCCCTTGTTGCTCTTTTACCCTCCCTCCTATGCTACATTTGATTTAAATGAGCACATAGATCTACAACATCATCTAACACAGTTCTGGATCCCCTGAAGGAAATAACATTTCTAATATTTGAGATTAGTGTCAAGTTTAGAACTTTTAAAGTAATCCCATGCCAATTTATTAAACACATTTTCCTAAGGAACCTGTAGCTTTAAAATACATGAATAATTGTTTGACTTGTCAGAACTACCCTTAAGTGTACTTGACTATTACTGTATTCTAATGCAACTTTTTCCTCAGTTCATTTTTCTTCATTAACCTGAACATGGGGGAAAGACACTGAAATTACTGAGTGACATCTTCTTATATCTATTATCCCATAGTATTGTTTATTTTCTATGATCATATATAATAAATATGAAAAGAGGAAAACCTAAATTAAATTAATTTTTGACCTTTATAGAGATGAAGTTAATACCTGTTATTATTTAGGCAAGAAAACTGAATAAGTCTCCTATTGAATGCCTCCTCTAGTCCTTAAAATTAATTTATTAAATAAAGAAATCAGGTAAACCAACAAGCATTGTGGTTGTATATTCCAGAAAGTGACACTTGCTGTAGGAGGTTTCACAGATTCACAGATTCACAGATATTAGGAGTTGGAAGGGACCTAGAAGATCATATAGTCCAACCCCCCTGCCTGAGCAGGATCACCTAGACCAAGTCACCCTGGAACAGTTTCAGGCGGGTCTTAAGTGTCTCCAGAGATGGAGACTCCACAACTTCCCTGGGCAGCCTGTTCCAGAGCTCTGTCACCCTCACTGAGAAAAAGTTCTTCCTTGTGTTGACCTTAAACCTCTTGTGCTCCAACTTGCACCCATTGCCTCTCGGCAATGGTGGTCTGGATTCTAGTCACACCTCCGAGGACTGTATAGGTATTTTACATTAAACTTCCATGAATCGGAGCACAGAAGTCAACTCTGATGAATTACCTTAGTTGCAGAACTACAGCACCATGTCTTTTGTTTACTTTTTATTCTACAAGGGTTACTGAATTATTTCCTGCAAATGGTTACAGCTTCAGAAGCACCCACTGTAGAATAGCCTGTAATTTTACTCTAGAAAACAACTTGATTTTGCTTATTGGATTTGTGTGGCTAGGGATTTCCCCTAGGGAGTTTTCTGACATCCTTGGTTGGTTTCATATGAGACAAGTAGCGATGACTGTTCTACTTTCTAAACAAGCAACTTAATATCTTTTTAACCCTTGAAAATTAGTATGGTACTGACATTCCAGAGATAGTAGAAATACAAAATAGCAAACTCACATTGGGCAACAAGGGAAAATTCAGAACTTTTACTATATTTTAGATAGTAATATAT
>JANHGL010001850.1:8631-22104 GCA_024611195.1 Ceyx melanurus
TATTATATATAATTATATAAATACATATATAAAATAAATATAATAAAAATATAATATAATATATATAATATATTTCAAGACACTTGATGTACTTTATCAATACTATTTCCTCTTTTCATGCTTCAGCATAGGAAAACAAACTGAGTGTTCCTGCCTCATCTCCCTAAATCACAGCTCTGAGCTGTTCTGACATGGCTTTAATTACTATTTTTTATTTATTCCTATTGCCTTAATGAACATAGAAATGAAACTCCAACAGACTGTCAGGGGTGTGTCTCCCATACAGCCTCATCTACAGTAAGATCTGAAAATATCTGTATTAGAACTGTTTCTAGTAGTTCTCAGTAGTTTGCAAATTATGCCTTTAACCTATATAATTTTGTAATTGTGTTACCCATCAACCATGTATTTCTGGGACCTTAAATGGATTTTTAAGTAATGAGCCTGAACTTTATGAATTAAAGAAATCTGCAGTGCATGTATGTTTATATTATTTGGTGTGCCTTACCTTTTTTTTTTAGCATCATTTAAAAACTTCTATTTAGCACCCAGAAGAAAAAGTAACCAGCTCTGTGTTTTGTTTTTCAGTGTGCAGTGACCTGGAATTCAGGGAGGTTGCAAACAGATTGAGAGACTGGTTTAAGGCACTTCATGAAAGTGGAATTCAGAATAAGAAAACTAGGATTCTTCAGAGGCCTGAAAGAACCAGTAAGAGATTTCTGCTTCTCTTATTTGATGTTCTCTTTTATTCTTTTCTTTTGTATTTCCATTGATAATATTTTCCTTATTCTCATGTGCTTGAGGTAGGCATGTATATGAAACCATAACGTTGTGATTTTCTAAAATGAATTTCTTATTTATGGCCTAGTACTGATATAAATTACACAGAATTACACAGAATGATTGTTGACTGGCCCTCAGGATGGTCTGTTCCATAAGCAGGCACTGAGGTCAGGCTGACAGGCCTGGAGTTCTCTGCATTGTCCTTCTGGCCCTTTCTGTGTGGGATGGGTGTGACACTGGCCAACCTCCAGTCATCTGGGACCTCCCCAGTTAGCCAGGACTGGTGGGAAATGGTGGGAGCAGCTTAGCCAACTCTTGTGCCAGCTCCCTAAGGACCCTGGGGTGAATCCCATCTGACCCCTAGACTTGTGAGGATTTAAGTAGCACAGCAGGTCCCTAACTACCTCCTCCTGGATTTTTTCTGCTCCCCATCCCTGCCTATCAACTCAGGAGCCTGACTGCCCTGAGGATAATCTATTTTTGTGTTGAAGACTGAGGCAAAGAAAGTGTTAAGTATCTCAGCCTTTTCCTTATCCTCTGTCACTTTGCTCCTCTCTCCATCCAATAAGAAATGAATATTTTCTCTGGCCCTCCTTTTATTATTAATGCATTTATGGAAGCATTTTTTTATTATCCTTAATAGAATTTTCCAGCTTAAGTTCTAACTGAGCTTTTGCATCTCTAATTCTCTTTCTACACGACCTGACAGATGTTCACTTCAAACTTTCAGCATTATTTGGCAGGACTCTTGTTCCCACAAGAATGTGTGGCAGCTACCATTCACAATTCTTTCATTTGTGAATGCTACCAAATTGTCTACAGTTAGCTGCTGTATAAGGAGACAAAACAGAAGGATCATGTAGGAGTTTTGAGTAACTTTTCTATAGAGAAAAGTATGTTTCTGAATGGCTAACCCTAAGAAATAATGTACAGGGGTTGTAATTTTGTGTGACCCATCATTGATAGTTGATGCCACTGTAGGTACTGGTACAGAAAAGTGCAAGGAAAACAAGCTTATAAGGAAAAACATTTTCAAGGATACTTCAAATTGGAAAATATTTAGGAGTATTAATGAAGTGGAAGCAGTAGGTGGCATAATTTGGTTTTAACCCCCTCAAATATTTAAATAGGTGGAAAGTAGTAAAGTTTTAAAGTGTAATCATCAGAGGGTTAATTTAAAATAACAGATGAAGTGTGCAATAATAATTTCAATTATTATTTTCTCCACTAATTATTATTAATTATAATTATTATTATCTCCACTCTTACGGTGGAGGAGAGTCACATTAGATTTCATAAGCTGTAAAACTCTTATCTTTATTTAATATGAAGAATAAACTGTGAATGTATGCTTCACAAAACTTGGCCATCACTGTTTGCTTATTTATCTTAGTTCATTCCATATTAACGTTTTAAGTATTTGAGATTTATTTTTCTTTAGTTTTAATTTGATTTTTATTTGTAAAATCACATTTTTCATTTTTCAAGAAATCCATTTATTTCAATTAATTGGAAATGCCTTTTATTTGTGTGATTTTTCATGCTAAGGAAGTACATTTAATTGTGTAAACCAATTAATTAAAGATCATTCCCTGTTATTTGGAATTACTTCAGAAACATTTTTTTTCTCATTGTTAAGGTGGTAATACAGTAATGTCACTTTTTATCAATACTGAAAAAGTGTGACTAAAAATGTGACAGCCTTGTGGATTTTTGGACCATGTCATTTTTTTGGCCCTAGAAATACGTTTTGTGATCCAAACTGGTTGGTTTGTTTTTAGTTTTCTATGGTCACTGGATAGACATTCCCAATGCTCCTGAGTGTTGTTGAGGTAGTGTTTATTTCACACCTAATACCTCCTAAATGTTCATGTTTTGGCACTTCTTGCACAATTTAAGATGCATTTCTGGCCCAGTTTTCAGAATTAATGATTGAATTAATTTGACAGGCTAATGCAAAAGGTAGTCCATCTATAGACAGAAAGTTACTGAATAAATCTACACTCAGTAGTAGTTTTATTTCATTTGTGGATTTAAGGATGCAAAAAATGCTTCAAAATTTGTTTCATTAATACAACCATACATTTCTTTTCTGGTATGTAAATTTCTTAACTGCAAAATTTCACATTTGAGGCAGCAAAAGATAGCACATCTTGTGAGAAATTAATGTCTGTGGTGTAGAAGAAAATACCAGGCAACTATGTCCCAGTATAAACACAAAGAACCAAAAATAATTGTAACCATTCAACATGATAATGCCTTTTCTAATACCACTATGAAATTCCTAAAACTGTTTTTCAAGAGCTAAACTCTCAGGTAATTTCCCTGCTGAAATCCCTCAGTGTCCATCTCCAAAGTAAGTTCAAGCCATCGGGCACATTATTTTTTTAAGTACCAGGGAGTCAAAACACAATTTTGGGAATGTCTGAGAAATGTCTTGGCCAGTTCTTCTGAACAAGGTAGATGTGGTGCAAATTTACAGTCCCTTGCTTCTGCTTTTCAGAGATGTTCAGGCTATTAAAGAATTCACATTGATCCATACAATCATTCTTATTATGTCTAAACTAAACAAACAATATTAAGTTGTTCTAGAGACAGCAGTAGGTTGATAACAAGTAAAAAATGTGAGATACCTACATTGCTGTGTTTTATTCCTAAGAGTTACTTAATTTTAACTTTTTTTTTTTCCCAAAACTGAATCATTCCACTAATAAGGACTAGAATATTTCAAATAATGAATATGGTTTTATTCCAAAATCCTTTTTGTGTTGAGATGTAGTCAGATTTTAAGATATTTAGAAGTATCATTGCTATAAATGCTCTATAAACACTTCAATGTTGTCCTCAGTCTAAATACATAACACAAAGGGGAAAGGGAACATTTATCCTCATATTGTCAATACAACTTTGTATTGCATTGAATGAAAAGCACAAAAATACCACAGCTGCACAACTATTTCTGCAACCAGGAAGTCTGTTTCTGAAGAAGACTTATGCATCTTAGCATGTTAGAAGATTAAAGACCAAAGGTAAAATAGAATTTTCTTACAGCTTCTCAGAGAATGACAGAGTGTCTTGGATTAGAAGGGACCTTTAAAGGTCATCTGCTCCAACTCCCCTGCACTGAAGGGACATTTCCAACTAGATCAGTTGCTCAGAGCCCCATCCAACCTCTCCTTGAATGCTTCAAGGGATGCAACTCTGGGCAACCTGTTCCTGTGTTTCACCACCCTCCTTTTAAATCATTTCTTCTTTATATCTAGCCTAAATCTAGTTGAAAACTATTAACCTCTTGTCCTGTCACAGCAGTCCCTGCTAAAAAGGCTGTCCCCATCTTTCTTATAGGCCCCCTTTAAGAGTTGAAAGGTCTCCTTGGACCCTTCTCCACGCTGAACACCATAAGCCTTTCCTCCCAGGAGAGCTGTCCCAGCCCTCTGGTCATTTTTGTGGCCCTCTGGACCTGCTCCAACAGGTCTGTGACTTTCTTATGCTCATGAGTTAAAATCACAGGAAAATACAAATCTGAAAGAAAAGAACTTTTTAGAGTCCAGAGCTAGCATGATGAGCTATTACTACACTAAAATTGACAAATACCCTTTACAAACTTGCAGCAGGAAAACACCCATTTTGTATAGAAAAGTGTAAATAACATTTACAATTCAAGATCTTACCTTGGAGGCTTTTAATTCATTCTGACTGTAATAAGTTCCTTACCAATGAAGAGAGACAGCTGACATTATGCAGAGATAAATTAAGTTTCCTAAATTTTCTAGTTCCCCAGAAAGAAAAAGGGTCTTCTAATGACTTTTTCCATTTTTTTGATTTCTCCTTCCTCAGGTATCTTCCACTTTTCATTTTAATTAGGGACTCTTATTAATAAAGTACTCAGTCTGGTGTCCCCCAGAATACATTTCATCTGAACTGTCCATTAACAAACTGGTAACCTCCAGCAGTAGGATTCATCTTGATTATTTATTTTTTTTTCCCATTTCCATAAACATTTCCCTAAAGCACTTTCTGGAAAAAAAAGAGACTTTAGGATGCAGACTTTCCAGGTCTTTAAGGAACTTTCCTGTAAGTTCCCTTTGGACAAGTAAAAGCCATAGTGTAGAGGCCAGTCAGGATGCCTGCAGAGGCATGTGAATAATTATTCATTATTCACATGGATAATTGCTCAGTGTCTTTTCTTGTCCAGGACATTACCCTGCTATTGGAAACAATTGTGGTTAAACATTTTTTTTTTTTAATATAATGCAAAAATGTGAGCCTTATGTATGTATGCTGTCTTGAATTCCACATAATGTCCAAAGCTATATTCCTCAGTGTACACAAAGTTTTATTACTTATCAGCTTCAAAAGCAGGAAAGTAAAAGTTTTAACCCTGAAAAGCAGTTTTTTATTTGCAAAAAACCTGAAATTCTTCCCTGAAGATTAATCAGAAACAGGAGCATTTCTGTTTTGTTCCTTTTGAAGCTAGTGTGTAAGCCATGCAGGAGGGGTGTATTCCTCAAGAATAATTCCCATGGGATTGTTTTGGATGAGGAAAAGATACTAAGCTGTTACTTCACATTTTTTCTAGATGCTGTTCAGAAATAGCTGCATAAAAGTTAATTTCATTATGGTATATGGGAATAGATTTCTGGTGAAAACAAGAGAAAAAGTAAAATCATCAAAATGAAGGCAGGCATTGCAGAGAGAAGCCACTTCAGAGAATCTTAAAGGTTCTTTAAAATTCAATCAAGAATTTTACTTGATCCCAGTCATCTCGTCAGGGTTGATAACATGGACATGGAGCTGAGGTGAAGATCTTTGTGGTGTAGATTTTCTTGGTGAGGTGAAGTGCTCCATTTTAAATCAGATCAAGATGCTTCTGTGTTTGCCAACACATGCCTGGCTTACCTGTGAAACACCTGATCCATTTTTTGTTATTTCATCTAAACCAATATTAGACCTAGATTTTAGACTTTTCTAAACTATACTGATCATGAAAGAGTTTGGCCTGGTGAAATAAGCAGAGATGTATTTTCTCTATTTAAAACACTAAAACTGTGAATACAAAAGAAGATAAAGTATTAAAAAAGATATATATTAAAAAAACCCCAATGAAACACTGTAACACTGTACTGTAAATAAATGCAAACTACTTCAAAATCAAATTCTAAAAAAAAAAAAATAGCATAAACTACTTGCGAAGGAAAGCATGATTAGCTTTTGAAATTATTACATTAGTTATTTAATAGAAAGCTAGACCTCATGACCCATAGGGCTTTTTCTCCAGTATATGATGCTATTTAATAGATGGGTTTTGACAGCTTTAATATGTGTAAGCTTTCTTTTTTGGGCTCAGAAATTACAAAAGCAATTTCACGTATGAAATATTATTGTTTATTGTTTATTAATTCTGATGTGCCAGTTATAATGTATTCCTGTTTACTAGGAAGTGTTTCTCATAAATATCAGACTTCAAACTGCATTTATATATTAAACTGCAGATACATTGAACTTTAATTGGATTTGTTGAAAATATTAGAACATAATGACATTTTTTTTCTGGTACTTGCCTGTTGATATCAGTAATTTGTAAGAAAGTCATCTGTTTTGTAATGATACTGCTGACTCCAATGCAATGTTTTCATTTCAAGCTCTGTCCTGAACTAGGACAAATGTAGTAGATAAAAATCCAGTGGGACATCACTACTAGACACACTTTTAAAAACATCTAAAAGCTATATAGAAAAATTGAGGAAAAAGAATGAAGAATGAGAAGGTGAACTCAATTAATAGGCTAATACTAGTTAAGGGAATCCAGAAAAAATATAGTGCTAAAATCTTCTGCAGATACAGATCATTCCAACATTAATTTAGTGATCTATAAAAGCTTTGAAATGTCCAGTAGACTGTCATTATTCCTCATAAAAACTTATTTATGAGTAAATTTGAAGCTGTATGAAAGAAATAAAATAAGTTTTGGTGGGTTGGGTTTTTTTCCCTTTTCCTGAGTAGAATTTGTTAAATACACAGCACCAGCTTCTAGTGTCCTAAAATACAAAGTCTTTACTGATGTGAACTGGCCCACAAATGCTAACTTAAAAATACTCTGTCCCAAGCTTGAAGGTGACACCTCTTACACTTAAAATTCCATATGCAGATGTCTTATTTACAATTATCTTTGGCCCACAAGATCTATCGCTGAATACATCTTGGAAGTGACTTTCATCTTCTATTCTCTTCCAGCTGATAAGTTATTCATTAAAACCTGTCTCATGGGTTGCTCAGTTTTCTGCAACTTGTCAACAGAATGCCAAATTCAGGCAGATTTTGTGAGCAAAAGAGCAGTTCCTGCAAAAATCAGAACAGGAATCAGTGCATTTCACATTAAACCCTCTCTGAATCCAAGCAGGAAAAGAGAAATGTGTGGGAAGTGTTTAGAGGCCTTCAGGAGGCCTTCACACAAAAAAAAACCCCAACCCAAACCACACCTCTTACATAAATTCAATATATTCTACAGATAAAGGTGAATAACACATGTACTATAATCCTTATTCGTTTTGTCAGGTCATGTCATGTGTTTGCTCTTTCTAATCCACAAAAAATAAGTCTTTGTTTTGATGTTTTATCAGGCTGGAGAGGAAGGAAGAGAGAGACACTTCTGGATGAATGCTTGGCTGTGTTGTTAAATTGTGTTAGACATATTCAAATCACTAAATATCAGCTGGCTTGCTTTATTTTGTTTCTTTCTGTCAAGCAGAAATAATAATGAATGCAACAGATCATTTGAGATCAAGTGAGACTGCCCTGATAAAAAGTCATAGTTAATTTAGTATTGGTGGGGGAGTTTGTGTCAGACTTCCCCAGGGGGTTTTTGGTGCTATGAGCTTCCTTTCCTTTCCAAAATGGTCATTCTGCCATGGCAGGGAACATGGCTACATATTTCTGTATCTAAAGGAAAATCTACTGATTTCTAAATCTGATTACTGAGTCATCCAAATTGACTTATTTTAGCAGGCAGGCTTGATTTTTAACAGCAATATTAAAAAAAAAAAAAAGGAAAAAAAAAGTGTGTATATCAAATACAGTTCACATCTACACAGGCAAAAAGCCTGGTGATTTCTGAGTTTCCCATATGCAAGTCTGCATGTACTTTACAGTTGAGGCAGGAAAACCAGACATAAGTTCTGAGCTCTGGCTACAGGAATAATGAACTCATGCTGTTCCTCATGGCCCTTTAGGAAGAGTCAAGCTTTTTTTAGTGGGTCTGATACTGGCAGCCAGCTTCTCTTAGCAAAGATAAAAAATATCACAACTTTCAAGGCATTGCTGTTCATATTCCTGTTTTCACAGAATTGAATTTATGTTATAGGAAGAAAAACAAGTCACCTGGTCTCCAACAAGTCACCTGGAATTGATTCTCTTAGTTCTGTAAACACCAAAAACCACTTAAGCTTTCTTTACTCTCCTGTTTCATAATATCACTAAAATTTCTCAACAGAATTATTTTCCAGGCAATCACTGTAGATCATTTTTCCTGTGCCTGTGTGTGCTGTAAGTGTATTATTTCACAACAACTTTCATATTCCTAAATGTTTTGAGACTGATGGTGGGATTAATTTTTTTAGCAGGTGAATTTAGTGACTTCTAGAAATGAAGATGACATATAAACAGCATTTCAGTGGCATGCACTGTTTCTGTACCACTGGAGCAATTTCCACAGTGCAGCATTCTGTTTTGGCAGCTGAGCTCAGCAGCTGCTGGATCTTCCCTGCTATACAATGATTTTTTTACTTGGTTTTGGTCTGTTGTTGGTTTTTTTGCCTCTTAGGATTTGATACCAGCATTTTGCCAATTTGCAAAGACTCCCTTGGCTGGATGTTTAACAGGCTGGATACCAACTATGACCTGCTGTTGGACCAGTCAGAGCTTGGCAGCATTTACCTGGACAAGAACGAGCCGTGCACCAGGGCGTTCTTCAACTCCTGTGACACATACAAGGACAGTTTGATATCCAACAATGAGTGGTGCTACTGCTTCCAGAGACAGCAAGGTAAAAGATCAGAACAACCTGAATATCTATGTGACTGACCTTTCTGTAGTGCTTTATCTTTTTTTTTTTTAAGTGTTAAGAAGATTAGAGTGAACTACAAGCTTTCAAATGCTGGACCGTGAGGTTGTGTTAAGGTTTGTGACCTATTGTGCATAGCTAAAATGAAGTATAAAAAAAAAAACCAAGCAAACAAACCAAAAAAACCCCTCATTGCCCAACCAACCAACACAGGCTTGCTAGAAATGAAAGAATTCTAAATAAAGTGTCAAACAGCACCTAGTGCTTTTACAGCAATATTGGTTTTTATGCCAACTTCCACTAAGTATCCAAAGAGACCAAAATAAAGAACAAAATTACTTCAATTATTTCTTTCCCAATCTACTTTATTACTACATTACTTTATAATCTACTAATTACTACATTATTAAATAAACTTTTTTATTGCTAAAGTAGGGCATCTTAATGTACAGGTTTGTGAGCCTATTAAAATGACTGAGTTAATATTGTGGTTAAAGTTATTTCCAGGCATTTTGATATAAAACCAATTCATTTTTTTACTGCCTAGATGAATTTCTTGTTAGTGTCCTGGTGTGAATTTCTTAAATAAACACATGCTTTACACATTATTTTCCTGAGGATCATACAACAATTTTTGATCTAGGTGAGTGAGACATCATGAATTCCATAATCAGAGTAGTTGTAATGAGTCAAAGAATTTGCTTATTTAATAATGGCTGAAACTGGACAGAATTGCCCCTTTTTTTTAATTGACAAAATGAGGGAGATTTTTCAAAGGATAAATAGTCACCAGGGTCCAAACTCCTACTGCAGTAGAGGAGGTAGGACTGATTTGGTGGGAAAGCTTGCAAAGTCAGTTTAGCCTTTTTGAAAGTTTTATTATCAGTTTTTAAATCTCACTTGTCCCCTTAAAACTCTTGTGATCAATTTCCATTAGCACTCAGCATCTATTGTTTGACTGATTTCTGTGGAAATAAAGATTTTTATCATGACACATCTGCCAGTTGTCACTAAAAATAAATTGTCATTAAAAAGAAAAACACTACACTATCATTTCAACTTAATATATAAACACCCAATTCTTTGGAAGGCAGCATAATTCATTTCAATTGTCAGAGAAAATACAGAATATAACATGGTACTTAGTAGGGTCCAAGGTTGTTCTACCAATTGGCTCTTTAACCAGTTTCCTATCATGTATGTACATCATATCCAGGGTTTTGAGAACCCATTTCTGCAGTAGTTTTGCATTCTGTAGCCTAAAAATACTGTTTGTCTCAAATATTTGCCCAGTGTATTGCTAGAACCCAAGGATGGTATCATAAAGTCTAATCTAAGGACTCCTGAATTCTGTTAATGGTACCCCAAAATCTGGGGTCTTGATTTTCAGTGGCACTGATTTTCCCCACTGCAGAACCCATCACTGGAAAGCTTTTCTTCCCTTTTTACCAGTCTCCTCACTCTCCTGACCATGGTGCTGTGATAAGGTGCTGATTTAAATTCAGATTAGATAACTTTTGATCCCACAGTGTGCTTGTGCATATAGTGAAAAAGATGAATTCTCAACATTGTGAGTGAGGTGAAGTCTGAGTTTTGGCAACCCTTGCACATTAAACATGCACTCCATGCATCCCAAAAATAACTGTTGACAAAATCTGTGTTCCCCTTTATGAAGGTGCAAGGAGAGAAAAAAAAAAGAATTTTATATTCTTCTTTTGTCACATCTTCTTATTAGCTCTTTCACAAGTGAGTCCTAACTCCCTAGTTATTCACTGAACTCTTTATTCATACTTTTCAGTGTTATGCTAAACCATGTAATATGTTCATGCTTAGTTATGTTTTACTTGAACAGTCTAAATAAGATCTTTAACTGGACTTTTGCTGAGCAGTGGAATTCAGTAGTTTTTCTCTGATGTTTACTAAAATAATATTAAGTTGGTATTAAGAAAATGCTTAAAGCCATGCAGACAGCTCTCTATTCATTGAGCTTAGTAGTTGTTTTCTGGGAAGACACTTTGGTCACTATTGCCCTCAACTTCCAGCTACAAATCATGGAAGTGGTTTAGTACCCATCTTCAGAACTTACTTTCTCAGTTGTTTGACACTAGCTGAACACTTAGTGCTTTTTTAAATGCTGAGGCACTTCCACTGTTGTCCTTTTTATGAGGTTGACTTTGTTTCTGCCAGCAGTTCATCATTATTACAGCCTTGGCTTTGTTGCATCACTGCTTCTGAGTAGGAGAGTACCCAGTTTTGCTGGGAATATTAATGCTTAGCACCTACTGCAGGCCTCTGCATGGATCCTTTAGGCCAGCACTACTCTAGGAGCCTTTTTCTTACTGGTTCTTCATAAAGAAGACATCTTTATGACATTAAAACCAGTTTTTTTCACAGAAGGGTAATTACAATAATTCATATTTGTGACATCAGTGTTTTCAGACTGCAGGACTTCAAATACCTTTCTAGATGGCTCTGAAGGAAGGTGTAATGTGCTTTTCATACATAATCTTAATTACCTGCTAAAGAAATATTTCCACAAAATGATTTCTTCAAGTACACTATTAATGCTTCAGATCCTTGAAGTTAAGAACAATTATAATACTTAACCTCAAGCATAGGTAAGGCACAATATGGCAACCTAACTAGTAGTGGACCACAATGATTTTCTAAAGGATTTTTTTCTCCTTAGCTCAAAACTCCCACAAGTTGTCCAGTGATGCTACATATTTTTATTTAAAAAAAAAATCAGAAATCTAAAATAAAGCTTTTCCAAATTCAGGCACTAACTCAAAATAAAGGGAATTATTCTAATTTGGGGAGAGAGGAAAAAAAGATGTGCTGTGGACCAAAAGGAATTGGTTGAACTTCTAGCCTGCCATTCTCTTTGACAGTTTTAAGCACCAGAGTGATCTGGTATTGTTAAGAGTTTTTACTGCTTTTGTCCTGAGAAGCAAAGCTTAAGTGTGAATCTTGAAGACTTAGCTTCTGAGAAGAAGAGAGTTTTGGGTAAGTAACTTCCTCATATTGCCTTGACACTTTTTGGTTAGTGGTATTGTAATTATGCCACCAAAGATAAATAATAGCTGTAAATGCAGATTGATTGATTTATTTGAGCATAGTCCATCATTCTTACATTTCTACATGTTTATAATGGTCATGTGTGCAACTTTTATTTCCAATCTAGATTTGCTCCATAGAAGAAAATGCCTGGAATTTTCTTGTTTGAATAGCACTTCTCCTTCAGCATATTTCCCATCTTCTTTTAAAATAGAATAGAATAATTTAGTTTGGAAAGGACTTTTAAGATTATCAAGTGCAGCCATTAACATACCACTGCCCAGTCCACCACAATCCTATATCCTTCCAGCCTGTGTGCATAAATGACTTTTTATTTATTGATTCATTGGAATTACCTTTGGGTTAAGAAATAATTGATCCTCTGAATGTTACACAGTTAAGAGCTTCACTCTTTAACTATCAGGAAAGACAGAGACTATAGTTTTGAAAGATAATTAACATATCTGGTGTAATAGTGAGCATGATAATCATCAAAATACTTCTTAAAGCATGAAATGCAAAACTTCTGTAGCCTCAGAAAATAAAACACTTAAAACCCACTAGTTTTAATTCATCATTGAATGATGTCAAGACTCAGTGGTTTTCAAGAGCACACACAGAAAACTGGAAATCAGAAATCTGGAAAGACATCTCTTGGAAATTGATTGTGGCACTAAGGCTCCTGTGAGCAGTGTTTTAAAAGTAAAACCTGCTTTTAAGGGCTCCATTCTAAAGAGAATCATTACAGATGTAGTGTGGAAAACCTGCCCCACCAGAGGCAAGAGACACTCTGAAGATTAATAAGCTGCTTTAAGTATATTGGATATGTAAATGGCATTTCAATTGTAAAGCCAAGAGAAATGAACAGCCTGCTGTCAGGAAGGGGTTATTACTATCTGCCAAATTCTATTTACTGTTAGAGAAGGGCTCATGAATAATACCAAGGGCTTATTTGTATAAGCCAAGAGGTTCTGTGTTCACCAGAAAAAATACTTTTGATCCCCTAGTTCATTCCTTTAGGAGGGATTTGGGAAAGGCAGCTTTGGACTGTCATTACTCAAGTGATTTTTTTGCCCTACACAGTGTCTGAGCTCTGTGTGTGCTTCAGCATCATCTTTAAACTAGCTCAGAAGTCCTTTTTCTGAGTGAAAATATAAGTAGTTTGACCATGTTTCAGGAGGGAGCCTTGAGTTAATTGCATGGCAAAGATGTATTCTAAATAATACATCTGCTAAAATAAAAAACTCACTGATACTTGTAGAATGGGAGGTTGTAGTGAGAAACTGTCACATTATTGTTTGGGAACAGTATAATTTAAAGACACATGTGACTAAACTCAGTAATACAACTACTGATTCAGAATAAGAAATGCCTGTGTGCTACTGGTGTGGTTTAGTACACAATATCCATGGTCACAGGTCAGTACTTTGCTGATTCTTTCACTCACTCAACAGCAACATCTGAACACTCACATCTTTCCTTCCCATTCATTCAAACTGTGAATTGCTTTTATAAGCAGTAGAAAATTCAAATTATTTGATTTTAATTCTTTAAATTTTTATTTGATTTTAAAT
>JANHGL010001851.1:0-30142 GCA_024611195.1 Ceyx melanurus
GGCAGGGGGGTTGGACTAGATGATCTTCTAGGTCCCTTCCAGCCCCTAATTTCTGTGATTCTGTGATTCTGTGAGAAGAGGCAATAGGTACAAACTAAAGAACACGCAATTCCATTAAAACAGAAAAAAAAAAAAAAAAAAAAGAGCTTCTTTTGCTGTGAGGGTGGTCAAATGCTGGGACAGGGATTGTTCAGAGAGGTTGATAAGCCTCCATCCTTGGAGATATTCAAAGCTGAACTGGACAAGTCACGAGCAATCTCCTTTAGGACCCATTTTTGAGCAGGGGTTTGACTAGATAGTCTCCAGAGGTCCCTTCCAACTTGCTATTCTGTGAGAGTGATCAGGCAGGTCCAGTAACTATGACTGCCATTCCTTGCCATGGCCTGTGGATGAACTCATGCCTCTGCATCAGGCATTTCCTCCTTCATTGGGAGGAATTGATTGGGATCAATGAACATTCATTCTGCTTTTCCATCTTTGTCACTCTATCTATGACTCATTTTCATTATTGTCATTCTTTTCAGATGACAGTCATGACAGGCAGTCACATGGAGCTCCTTCGGTGCACTCATCATCATCTTCTCACCAGTCAGAAGGCCTAGATGCCTATGAGCTTGAGCATGTCAACTCCATATTTAGAAAGTTCTCTCTGGAAAGGTATTTGAGATGCCAGTTTACCTACCTTAGACAGAGACCAAGAGGAAAGAGTACTATGGTAGATATCCTAAATTTATCTATTAGTTGCTGAATACATAACAGCAGGAATATGATGTCACAAGTTATTTGACACAAACAATATTGTGCTTTAACACTTTATGTTGGCAGCAGTATAATGTTATTTTGGAGACCTTTCATATCATGGAAACCAATGAAGGTCATCCTTTCAAAAACTCCAAGGCTGACAAAATGTTCTAGAGGTTTAGAATTATCCTTGTGATCTTGTTATCTTGCTGCCACAGGTTTCTAGGTGAGGTGCTATTATACATCTGAGTTATTCAGTTACATCAGAGCACTTGAAGCTATCCAGATGCTCTTCTCCAGAACTTACACAGTAATGAGAAGGATTTCTGTTAGAGTTCTTAGATCCTACTGCTTGATTGAGCTAAAAGTTTATTTATATGTGTCTCATTTATCATTGCTTGTATTTAACTCTGGAGTGGTAGTTAAGAGCTGAGATAACTGTTACTTCCTTTAATGAACACAGGCCTTTTCGTCCCTCTGTCACATCTGTTGGTCGTATTAGAAATTCCTGCCATACCATCCAGCGTGTAACACTGAACGGAGACAGTCTCAATTCGGAAATCACTCTGGTTGGGGGTAATGATAAAGGGAGCTTTATTAGCTCTGTCAAGACAGGATCACTTGCAGAGAAAGCGGGCCTTCGGGAGGGGCACCAAATCCTAATGGTGAGCATAAAATAATCAACAAACAGTACTGCATGTCTGCCCAACTACATGCACACACACTCACCACAAAACTTTCCTTTGTTTATTCTTTCATCTTGTTGTAATGACATAGAATATGACTCATGCAGAAGAAAATCTGCTATTGACTATGAAAATATGGAGCAATAGTATTTATGATCATCCAACACACAGACACAATTTTGCACTTCACAGTAGCTCTGTATGGAAGATATTAGAGCAGCTGATGCTTTCTTTAATGATGTATATTACTGTATAGTATAGCCCCTCTGAAAAGACTAGAATGGGATTTGCTCTCAAACTTCCTGGTACTTTGCGGCCTGAAAGGAAGTTGCTGCTGTTTAGCTTAGCATGATGAGTCCTAAACCTTTTTTTCAGAGTGGCCTGTCTTGGGACTGGGCATGTTATGAACAGCAGTAGATGCAGCTGCCATTGTGAATGGGAAGAAGAGCTGCACAGCTGCATAACTACCCTGGCATCACATAAGCAGAAGTTCAATGGTGCTTCTGTTACATTGCTCTTTACTTAGTTTTCTCTCCATTCCAAATATTTCCAGATCATTTTTCCTATTAAAATGCCTCAAAGGGGAAAAAAACAACCCACAACTATTATTCCTGCACTATTTACTACTGGGAAACCTGGGATTGCCAAAGAGCTACAGTTCTGATGACTGTTAAAATCCCTAATTTGAGAGAAAACAAGTAATTAGAACATAATTTTCATCCTGATAGCAAAGTACCTCCATTGTTTAATCAGAAAAAGCTTAAACTAAGCTTAAAAAAAAAGGTAAAATTGACTCAGAGATTAAACCTGCTCTGGAGAGTAATATTTCTTTCTATCTATATCTAGTTGGAGGGCTGCATCAAAGGGGAAAATCAAAGTGTTCCCTTGGATACTTGCACAAAGGAAGAAGTTCACTGGACAATTCAGAGGTGCAGTGGTCCAGTAACACTCCAGTATAAATCAAATCATGAAGGTAAGACCAAAAGTATTTCTCATCTCACATAGTCCCAGGTCTATTATACTAATTTATCTGGATGAGAATGACAGAACCAGAATATCCTTTGTACTGGTATAAATCTGAAGCATGCTCACTGGTGTTAATTATAGCTACTCTGGGTAACTGCTCTAGCTTTTAGCTTTGTGACTGAGAACAAAAAAAGCCCGTATGCTTGTCACTACATGACTCTGAAGAATTTACATGGTGGGCCAATAATAACATGGTTCACAAAACACATTCAAGACTATTTTTATGTACAGTTTTCTGTAATACAATGTGATGAGCTGAATCATCTTTATCCAGCTGAAGTCAACTTAGCATTTACCTGATGCAGTTGCCCTATTTATTACCTTTGTGGCTTTATCTTAACAGCTGGAGTTCATGTGTGGTGAACAGAGTTTGATTTTAGTGTTCATGGCCTGTAATTATAATTTCAGATGATGGATGAAATATTACATTCCAAAATCCATTTTTCCTGGTGTCTATAAATTTGCATTGTTTGTGGGTTTTTTTTTTAATGCTGGCTACAGAATTTCAGCTGCATAGATCACACAGGAAGTGTTATCTTTGATTTTCTTTGATGTTTTCAGAGGTACGGAAGACTATTGCAGGTTGCTTTGAGCACCACTTAACTGCAGATAAAGCGTATTATAGATTGGCAATTAGAGGTAATAATAAAGGCAATCGCTTGCCATTAAAGTTGGTGGCAGACCTCAAGATGTACTTACAGGGTATAGCTATAGCTGTGTCTGCATCTTTGCCGAGTTCACTGTTTCACAGGTCATGTGTGGAGTACTGACAATGGAGTTACCTAAAAATATCGTTATAATGAGAACATTCTCACAGATTCTGTTACCAGCAGCATGAGCTGTGTCTGCATCAGTGTTCCATTAGTGTCATAGAATGATTTGGCTGGAAGAGACCTTCAAGATCATCAAGTCGAGCCATTAACCCTACACTGCCAGCGTCCCTAAACCATGTCCCCCAGCACCACGTCTAAGCGATTCTTAAACACCTCCAGGGATGGGGACTCCACCACCTCCCTGGGCAGCCCATTCCAATGCCTAACTACCCTCTCTGTAAAGAAATTCTTCCTGATATCTAACCTAAATTTCCCTTGGTGCAACTTGAAGCCATTGCCCCTCCTCCTGTCATCTTTAAATAGGGCAAAGAGGTCGACTCCTACCTCCCTATAACTTCCCTCCAGGTAGTTGTAGAGAGCAATAAGGTCCCCCCTGAGCCTCCTCTTCACCAGAATAAACAATCTCAGCTCCCTCAGCCTATCCGCATAGGAGAAACTCTCCAGTCCCTTCACCAGCTTTGTTGCCCTTCTCTGAACCCGTTCCAGTATCTCAGCATCCTTCCTATAATGAGGGGACCACAACTGGACACAGTACTCCAGGTGAGGCCTCACCAGGGCCAAGTACAGGGGTACAATCACCTCCCTGCTCCTGCTGGCCACACTGTTCTTGATACATGCCAGGATGCTGTTGGCCTTCTTGGCTGCTTGGGCACACTGCTGGCTCATATCCAGTCGGCCGTCCACCAGCACCCCCAAGTCCTTCTCCGAAGTGCAGCTTTCCAGCCACTTCTCCCCAAGTCTGTAACACTGCAGGAGGTTGTTATGACCAAAATGCAGGACACTGCACTTGGTCTTGTTGAACCTCATGCAGTTAGTTTCAGCCCATGGCTCCAGCCTGGCCAGATCTCTCTGCAGAGCATCCTGACCATCAGGCAGATCGACACACCCACCCTATTTAGTGTCATCTGCAAACTTGTTAAGGATGCACTTCATCCCCTCAGAGTCTTAGGGAAGTCAGCTTTGCCTGGTTGTGCCAATTGTCAACATCTCTCACATCTGGTCAGAGGTGCCTTGGGCAGGCGGAACTCACAGTTACGTGTTTTACACCATCCAAGCAGACAAAGTTAGAGCCTGCTCACTAAATCAGCTTGTGGTATCTAATTTAGACAGTGTGGCCACTGGAGTCCAAAATTATCAAAAATAAAGCTGCACTTGAGCAATTTTGTTTATGTTAGCATGTGTGATCATATCACTAATAGCTAAGCACACATGCTGACAATAAAGGAGCATGCTGTTACCAGTACTTTCCAGTTTCTGAAGCTCTTGAATATCAAATATACTGAAACCAAAGAAGCTGTAAGAGAAAAATCCTGCTGTAGATTTTGGTAACCCAGGCTTGAAAAACAGTTGGGAAACTATAAACTGAAAATCTGGGATAGTGTTGCAAGCAGCTAAAGATGGAAGGGGATGAAGTAGGATTTTTAATAGGGCAGGTTTTATCAATCTAAAATGGTTTTATAAGGTTAGAAATTAAATAACATTACATTTTAGAGTGTAAAATAACTGCAGAGTAAAAAGCTAAGTTTCCACTCAATAAATTGACAGTGGTAGTAGGTACAAATAGAAAAAGCAAGAAAATGCAAAGACCTTTAATGTATTAGAACAACTTTAACAGGGCTGCTTCCTTTAATTTACAAACGCTCTTATTTTCAAACAATCTCAAATACATTTACAGTTAGCTGTAACTGTAAATCAGCTACTATACAAGCACAGTCACATATGTATGGCAGGGATCAATCTCTTGGTGTTTCAGAGGCTGACCTTCATGAATCAGTTCCTGTGGTGTGTAAAGCATCACTTGGTAATTCACATGTGGTCCAATGTCACTGTATTTTTCAGTTTATACAAGCTGATAATTTGGCCTGTGGTATCTAATTTTATAGGCAAAATGGCTGTGTATTGCAGATCTGCTACTTTTGACAGTCATGAACCTTGCTCTAAATTTACACTTCTTAATTGGCATCAGATATACAATACGCCATTTTAATTTTTACTTTCAAACAACAGTGATGAATGTTCAGCTAAAATGAGCTGCAAAAGTGGAAAGAACCACTGCATCACACTATATAGCTTTCTTAGAAAGCCCAAATAGACACTAGCTTATTAAAAGCTGCTTTTGGCCCAGTTAGAGATATAAAACAGCATCATTTGCTATATATCAATTATGGCTATGTCAGATGTAAAAAGAAGGATGCATGATCTTATCTGCCAAAATAGATAACCTTAAAAACTTGAGTTCTTATTGCAGATGCAGTGCAAAGTGCCAGTAACTCTATAATTTCCTACGTTTGATCTTCTAAACCATATCATGCAAATGGCAGTTTGCTGGATTAGCTCATAATTTAATTTCAGTATTTCCAGTTCATTTTATTAAAGCTCTGAGAATTTTTTTTGGACATTATTCCTTGGCTTCTGAACTATTCTTGCAGGTTACTAATGAGAACTCAACTATGGAGCTTATAACAAAATCTTCAGTGCAATAGTTAAGGAAACCAGCATTAGAGAAGGGAGCTTGCAGAGGAATAAGGGATCTATATGCCTCACTCAAGCCACTAATTAGTCTTGACAAACTGTAATTTCTTTGAATCGCAATATCCTGAGAGACGATAGGGGTCGAAGAAGTGAAGGTTATGTTTCAATTAATTCTTAAAGAGTCGATCAAAGTCTATTACTTGATAAATGACTGGCAACAATAAGATCCATTATATCACTTACATGTTCTTAATTCATGCATCCATGTTAGAATAAAATTCCCAAAACTAATATGAGAACTGAAGAATTAAAGCACAGTCAATGAACACAACTATTTTTGCCATTTAGGCACCGGAGTTAGATTCCTTTCTAGCAAGAGGGGACATTTAGCCGCTCTGCTGTCACTGGCAATTAAGAGTAGTCTGGGCTAATAAATCTTCAGAAAGATTATTCACTCCTTTGTTAGATTTTGAATCCCTCTGCCAGCAGCGTGATCATACACATACCTCAAAGCAACCCAACACACAGGACCAGCCTGGACACAACCTCTACCTTTTGTGAATTTGGGAAATCTCATGGCTTCTGATGAAAGAGGAAAAATAAATATTTGTAAAATAAATATTTTTTTCTCTCTTTCTTGAAAGACTTCAAACCAGATAAAATATAAATAAATGTGGCTGGAAAAGGCTTCTTTCCTCTACACATCTTGGTTTCCTTAGACCCACCTCCACCCTTTCTTTCTCCAGAAGTGATTCATGTGGGAATAGTTCTTTGTAAAGATCTACAGATAAAGTTATGGCAGCTATCCAAAAACATTCATGGCTCCTGGCAATCTATTTTCATTTAACATAATTATATCCTTCTGGGGGATAAATCTAGGAGAATTTTTTATTTATTTTTTTTAAAAAAAAAGACACTTCAGTGTTAGAGGGGGAGAAAAAATTGGATTTTAGTCTACTGCAGTGTTGTGTGGTGCTGCTCTGTTTCTCATGTCCCAAATAATTGGCAACAGGGAAATTGTTTCAGAAATTACTATCTCTGTGGTTAACCTTGAGTGCACAAGGGTGGGGGATGGGGTGTTTTTTTTCAATTTATATTAATTCTGGTGTCATACTCATTACCTTGTTCATGTTGCTAGGAGCTTAAGGAGCTCGCCTTCAGAACAACAGATCTGTTATTTTATTCGGACAGCCAGGAAAGCATTACTTTTGGCAGAGATTCATGTGCTTGCTTTTGTGTTTTGTTTTTTTTTTGTTGTTGTTATATATTCAGGACCTAATCAAGCCTTACTGTCCATAAGTGCTTGTGTAACATAACTTGGGGAAATGTTCTCTTGAGGTCTGACGGGTGTATCATGCTTTAGAAAAGGCTGTACCCTTCAGATGTTGGAAATACCACAGGAAAGAGGAAAAAAAAAAAAAGCAAAAGGGCAACATAAAATGTGAACTCTTAAAAATAGCCTCAAATTCTGCTTGCTTAACGCGGCATGCTATTAAGCTTGCCTACAAAAGCTTGCAGTTGTGTGGTTGTTCTGCAGCAGTTAGAGTTTTAATGGCATGAGAAAATGCAAGTTTGCTTTTCTCTCAAGTCAGAGAAAATTACAGTGTTCTTGTGCCATCAGTTCTAAAGATGTTTCTAGTTTCATAAGAGACAATTTTGCAACATAAATGAAATAGGTATATCTTTCATTTACACCTTATCAGTCCATGAAAATACACCTTGCGTTAATGTATCCGTCTGTAATTGTTGGATTGCAAACGTTGAGCACTATCACATAATCAAAAGTTTTAGAGGTTAAAGAACTTCTTAGGGAACTGGGAGTGCAATCCTGTGGTTGAAATTATTGCTAATTCTAGACAAGATGCTATAATTTCTTCCAGATAATATAAGAAGACAGGGTGGTGTAAAACTTCTTGTTAGAACAGATTGTACCATAAGTTAAACTACCATTTGTAAAGATTTCTAGCTTTTGGCATAGGGAAATAAATTGTATGGGAAATAAATACTACTAAACAGACTTCTGTAGAAGTCCAGCAATTTAAACTTGAGTCTAATTACTGCAAATATATAGAACTTTAAATTTATTAATATCTCTCTTATTTAATGTCTCTCTGTAGACACTGATTAGTATTTAATGTTTAGATATTTACAAACATTGTGATTTCTGAGGTGATCTGGCAAGAAATTGTGAAGTAGACTGAAATTGAAAGATGTAGAATGAATACAAGAGAAGAAGAGATTGTCTAGAATTTATTCCAATCCTTTTGGATTTACTCTTATATGGGATCCTAGAACAGTCCAGGGCAGAGAAGGAGATGGAACAAAATATACTGGTATGTCTTACCGATTTCTGGTTTTTGGTATGCCATGTGATTCCAGTTCCCTCTGCTCCTCCTGAGAATGTCTCTGCTGAAGCTGTGAGTTCAACACAGATCCTTCTGACATGGACAGCAGTCCCTGAGTCTGAGCAGAATGGTCTCATCCTGGGTTACAAGGTATGCAGAGGAGTTTTGTGCTTATTTAATTTTTTTATGTATTACCTGGATATGTTTTTGCATTTGTGAATTATTATTCAACTGCTGGATATTTCTATTAATCATAAGTCAGCTCAAGAAGCTGTATTTGAAATGGTTGGTTGGTGAACACAATATGACTTTATATTTTGTAAGAAGGAAGAATTCTAAAATGCATGCCCTGCTTTTCAGTCCTCATGTAATGATCTTTTTCTTTCTCTGTTTCATCTATACTTATTCTGCAGATACTTTTCAAAGCAAAAGATGTAGTCTCTGAACCAAAGAGCCAAACAGTGAGAGGTAACCACACTCAGTCTTTCCTGCTGTCTGGCTTGCGGAAATACATGCTCTATGAGATCCAGGTTTTGGCATTCACACGTATCGGAGATGGAGTCCCCAGCTCTCCTGCTGTTTTAGAAAGAACCAAGGATGATGGTAAGTTTAAAGGTTACCAAAGTAAGTATCATATTTGATCCAACCTCTTAATGCTGCTTTTGTTGAGTGATTCAAGTGTGGACAACAGACGAACTAAGGCTACAGGGATTTTTTTTTTCCAACTTTGAACCTAAAGTATTTGGTCCCTACCTAGTATAACTCAGCACTATTCTATTGGTTGGCTGAGGATTTAGTAAAAACAGAGTCCCCAGTTTCCTCTTTCCCTGCAGCTCATAAATAGGAAAAACTGCTGAAATTGTAGTCTGAAACTCCATGTAGGCAATTTCTATTGAAGGCAATTTTTAGAGCCTAATTATAAAATCCTACTGAAATTCAGTCATTCTCTAAAAATAATAATAATTTTAAAAAGGTAGAGTGCTACAATTGAAAGCAATAAACAAATCTGAATCTGATCAGACTGAAGGAAAGCTATGTAATGTGCCTTTTCCAAAAAGAGTAAGTCATTCACCCTGGAGATGATCACATCAGCTTCCTTTTGCAACTGCGTGCTGTGAGCTCAGGGACTCCCAAGTGCAGTTTGATGTGTTGAAGGAACCCAAGTGAGCCCATCGCCTGGGTGCAGTTTGAACACTTTGTTGTGGTGGGAGTGTTCCTGCTGATGAAGCTTTATGGAAATTTATTTCAACTCTTAAAATACTTTTGGGTCTGTGGATGCTGAAGTTACTTTTAGTTTCATTACCTTTTCAGTACTAAATGGTGGCTAATATCAGTGTGAAAGGCTTTTGTTTATTGGTCCCGATAAAGATTAACAAAAAGAAAAGTCTCTTTTGTCATCAAAATCTTTTCACAATAATAATGGAATAAACATTGGTTTCTATAAGCAATTTTATTAAGGTAATTTGCTTGGGCTGAAAACACATTCAGAGTTCTGGCTTAACAAGACATTTTCTATGAAATGCAGGGAAAGAGAAAGAGTGTTCACAGGGACAAGAGCAGGAACAGGGACAGCAACTCCCTGATGGTTTTTTTAGTCATTTTCTCAGCATACTGCTTGTGTGGGGACTTGTCTTTTCTTTGAAAGGAAATAAAGTGAAATTACTGTTAGTAGAATTCTGCAGGGAGAGAAAAAGCACTCATTGAAATGTACATATCAGACTATAATGAGAAATATTTAAAACTGTTTGTTTTAGACAACCCCATCATAGTATTTCCTTCCTTAAGTGCATATTGGCAAATAATACTAATTGCTAATACCCCTGACATAAATATGTTGTGTCTTCTTTGAGCTCAAAATAATTAAAAAGTATCATCATAGGCAATGCAGGTGGAATTCATGCTGAAGGGGAAATTTTGTGGATGCTAATGTATGAAGTAGGATCTCCTCACTTTGTGAACCTGCGACGGTCAGCACAGCCACAAGCCATCTGTATTAATGTGCATCTCACCTGCCTCGGGTTCTCCTGCTCAAACCAAAGTATTTAAAATATACATGTTACATCAGAAGGCAGTTCAAAGGTGGTGTTGGTGACAGAGAGGAGATATTATTTCGTTCCATCGGGTATGAAGTGAATTAAGCTGACACATAACTCTCAGTAGAGGCAGCTGAGTGACTTGCTTTGTAATGTGTAATTGGTTAGCTAGTGGTGATGCAGCAATCTCACAGGGACTCCCTACCATGCTGCTGAGAAATAACTCCCACAGAGGTCAGAGCTCCTTCATCAGAACATCATTTTTCAGTAAAACACTGTACGGAGCACTGGTTCAGTATTGGGTTTAGTGGTAGCATTTGTTGGAAGCATTTGGCCATGGACAGAATTCCTTAGAATAAATGTATATTATGTATGTATGTATGTATGTAGGCACTCCTAGCCATCTTCTTACTATTGGTGGGATACCGCTTGGGTTGCCTTCTACATAAGGTGAGCGGAAAATTTGTAATTCCTCTGCCATGCAATGCTTGCTAGCATAATTTTTGTTCTTCCTTCCAGCCCCTGGGCCACCTGTGAGGCTGGTGTTCCCTGAGGTGAGGCTGACATCTGTACGGATTGTGTGGCAGCCGCCGGAGGAGCCCAATGGAATTATTCTGGGTAAGATGGAGCAACAAACCCAGGGCTGGGAGGAGAAGGCTGGAGACCAGAGTGAGCTCTAGCTGCTGGGTTTTCTTTCCTTCACATGTTGGATTACAAACCACACGTAGACAAATCTGTGGCTAAAGAAAAGAAAATATGGCAGTGTCAGCTGAGAGACATGGTACCCTGTGGTGAGAAGGAAAAGACTGCCTGGCTTCATGGTATGTGTTTTCCTAAAACAGAATCACATGTCGCTCATGGCACTATGTTTGTATTGTTACCCTCTTCCTTTCTGCATTTCAGTTTGTAACCTGTTTGGTGGCTGTAGGGAAAACTGCTTGTAGAACTGCTGCAGAGGAGAGATGGACTTTCCCCTCCTTCCCCCCCTTGCCTTTGCTTAGCATGCCCAGGGTTTCAGTTTTATTTGTGCTTCCATTTTACTGCTTCCTTTGGATGATAATGTCTGAAAGGTCGCAAGGAGTTAACTCGTGTTTGACTTCTCATCAAGGGAAATAGAGGCAGCAAGGCATGATGGGGATTTGTGAAAAAACTTCATGCTTTTCTGTTCTCATAACGCTTGGGTTGCTTTTGCAGTATGTACACTAGCCACTACTTGTACTTAAAACATTAAGACTTTTACAATGTACACCTCTAAAATGTAAATAACTAATGGTTACCCAGCAGTTTTGTGTTCTCTGTTGATGTTAAATGCATTTTATGGTAGTTCTAGTCAGTGAGTAAAGATTTGTCTCTCAGTTCTGAAAACTGAAGCAAAAGCTTTTGATTTTTGCTTTGTCCTCAGTCTGCCAGGTCTTTCCGCTTCTAATTTTACTGCCATTGCTTTGTCTTGCATGTAGTCTTTTAGCAATATTTCCTATAGCATTCATTGTTGTGTGGAGGGTGCCTACTTCAAATACTGCTGCATTGGTGGCATCCCTTTAAATAAAGGACCGCTCTTGTGTTGCATTTAAATCTTGAGTTCAAGTCTTTGCTCAGGTGTGTAGTTTTATGAAGTGGTCCTTATGTCTGAAGATGCTGGAAAATCATCAAATGGGTTCTGAAGGCAGATGCTGCAGGGTTTTTCTGAACATGAGAGCCTGTGTGAAGCTTGGCAGCAGTTAGCTGTCAGAGACAGATCCACACAGGGTTTCTCTGCATCTCAAGAGAGCTTGTCTTCCAGGTTGTCTTGTGGGTTTGATTTGTTGCTTTTTTTTTTAAGGAACTGTGTGTCCTAGAACTTACTCTCAACAGAGACTGGGATTTGAATCACAGGATGTGGCTAAGGAGAAAGAAAATAATTTGATAGAAATTATGAGAAAGTACAAAAGAGATTTTGCTCTTCCAACTGTTCCAATGTCTCGTGTTGCTGCACTTTGTCACCCTTATTTGCTGAAGCTGAAAGCTCCGTGAAGGAGGAACTCTTTTATTTTGTCTTTGCAGAATGCTTTGTGCAACACAACCCTTTCTCAGTTGGTTCTTGCTCATTGCCACTATGCTGATGATAAAAATCTTACAAATGCAGGGTTGGAAGGAAAGGGGAAGGGTGTCCCTTAAAGAATGCTTGTCATGCCCAGCCGGTAGACTGGTGTTTCCGATGTCTTGACCAGACCATTCCCAGTAATGAATAACAGAATACTTGATACTGTCCTGACTTGACATTTTGCAATACCGATGGTGTAACTAAGTAGGTTTATGACCCACTGTTAATTCCTACACTTTATTGGCAGTACACTTCCAGGTCAATCAGTCCCTCTTTTATATGTACATTAAGCTTTTTCTTTGTGTGATAATTTGCAGGTACCTTTATTGAATTTCATCTTACTGATTCCAGACCATTATAAAGATCTCTTTAAATTACACTCTTGTCCTCTAAAGTGCACACAGTACTCACATATTCGTTTCATTTTTGGAGTTTGCAAGTAGACTGGCAATTCCATCAGCCAGGTCATTAATGAAAATATTGAACAGGACCAGACTCATTCATGAGGTATCAGGAGAGCTTATTTCATATGTCCTCACAGTTCATTAGCAAACTACTTTGACTTTTTTTTTTTTCACTTTTCTAGTCAAAATGTGTAGTACTTCCCTCAGATTCTGTTTCTCCTATTTGTTTTTCATGAGGCTCTGTCCAGCCATATTAAAGCCTTACTTAAAGATGATGTGGATCATATCTATTCTTCTCACCTGGTCAATTACCCTATTAAAATGGAAAACAGATTATTTTATATTTATTATTTGCTCCAAACAAATACATATTGGCTGTTCCTTGGCACTTAATTATCCTCATGGATGTTTATATGATGACTCATAGTTTTTTACAGAATCTTTTCAGGTATTGAACTTTAGGTTGATTTGTCCATAATTCCTCTGGTTAATCTTTCCCCATTTTAAAAGACAGGTTACACTGTTTGCCCATCTGTAATATTCTAGGATGTCACCTGTCCTTCACAATTTCTTGAAGATAATCACTAATTATTTTGAGATGGCTGCAGTCAGGCACTGTGGGGCAAATTTCATCAGCCCTTTATTACTCGATTACATCTAGCTTAACTAAATATCTGTTAAGTGTTCTCTATTCTAGTCTACATCCTTATTTTTATTGCTGTCAGTTTTAATTTGTGTTAAGTGTCTAGTCAGCACCAACTTTTTCTCTGGATATGAAAAAGAAGTAACAGGAGTATCAGCCCTCCATTCTTTTCTCTCACCCATCTTGTGCTCATCTTTTCTTCCCACTAATTGACATGTCCTCCTATCACTTGGGATTCTAATGTATTTATAAAATATTTCTCATTGCTTTTTTATTCCCTTTAAATTATAACTCAGCACTTGAGTCATTCTGATTTTTATCCATGTGTGTGCTTGTGCTGTCTATATATACACTCCCTTAGACATGTGTCCTGTTTCAACTTTTTGTTCAATTCATTTTTGATTTTCAGGTCATTAGTGAGCAAATATATTGGCTTCTTAACATCTTTTGTCTGCATCAGGATAGTTGTACTTTTTTTTTTTTTTCTCTCTCTTAAAACTGTCAGGTAACCTGAATTCCTTTTTGCCTTAGAATTCCTCCCCAAGAGGGCATCTGCCAGTTCTCCCCTTTGAAGTCCATTGTCTTTATTCAACTGTTCGCACTTTTTTTTTTTTTTTATTGAAGAAATATTGAGGTTCATGGAACAAGTGGTTAGCTGCCAGAGAGAAAAAGTAAAAGTTACTCATGTTGGGTACTTCTGTAATCTTCCCTAAGAACTGAGGTATGGTTCAAAAATACATGAAAGCCAGTGTGTAGTGTGTGGCATTCTAAGCAAAGGTTACAAGTTGGTTTGGTTTTTTTTTTGTCCAAACACCTTTTAAATCCTATTACAGTAATAAACTTTTGAAACATCATTGTCACCTCCGCAGTCAAGTGCACCGAAGTAGAGTTGTTGGAAAAAAATAAGTTAACATAATTTTGCACAGTGCTCTTCTATTCACTAGTGGAGTTGGAAAGAAAAAATACTTGCTTTGCAAGAGCAACTTATATTCAGAGCCTTTGAACTAATGTTCCTGCTTTGCTAGCTTTGTCCTCTGAGTATACAAGCACCTTTGCAGCTAACATTTTTGTAATCTATATTAAAACATGTTCTAGCATTTCAGAGAGAGATTAGCAGGATGAAATACCATCAGGCACCTAGAGGGAAAACCACTTGTTTGTTTGTTTAAATATTTTACTGTGGAAGACAGCTAGATATTTCCATTTCTCCTTTTGGGAATGTTAGGTTAACCATCTGAGGCTTTACTCTGTCTTCTTTTCTGCACTCAGTTCATCTAGCACCCACCATAGTTTCTTCAAATGCTATTAAAGAAAAAGGATGCATTAGTATGCATATGTTAACTTATAGATATGAGCTTCCCCAGAAAATAAGAACTCAACCTGCATTCTTCCAGACCCTGGTTAGTATTCCCCATGGTATCCATGCATTTAGCATTTACCTGAAGCTTACTGCAAAAGAGTGTAAGAAGCTCCACTGAGAAATAGAACCAAAATTGGATGTAATCCATGTTTGCAAATTCATATTTTGATTCTAGACTGCATTTGCACACCCACTGGCCCTTAACCAGATAAGCACTAAAATCAACAAACTGGATTGCTGCTCCACTAGGCAGACTGTAACCTCCCAGTATCGTTTGGCTTTCCCTAAGTTCTGTGACAAATTAATAAGTGTTCGTATCTCTGCTGCACCATGGCCTGCATGAACGGGTGCTGTCAGTTCTGAAGAGCTTTATATGGTGATGAGCTTGAAAGCTTTTTTATATTCATGGTGTATTGTCATCTTCCTGCCTGTTTGCTTTGGGGAATCCACTGGTTGTGTTACAATGACCTAACATTTAACAGGCAGTTCAGACTGTTGCCATTTATTGAGTTCAGAAAGCGTATCTCATGAAACTGCTTGCAGTTGTGCAAAAAATACTTAAAAAGATGCTAATGAAAAAATAAGCCTAGTTTCAATTAATAAATAAACTCCCAAAGAGTTGATCTTTCAGGGCTCTTTTTATACTCTTTTGACCTGGTGAAGTGCAGAACTCACAATAACAGAAGAGAATTGGGATCTAATTCTGTATGGAGGAAAAATAAAACAGAGAAAACAATATGAATCTCTCTTATTAACCATCCAGATACCTCATATTTTGTGAGATATTCCTTACCCTGGAAAGTTTGCTCTTGTATCGTTTAAAGATTTTACTGTCATTCATTATTTTTTATTTGTTATATATATATATATATTATTTTTTTTTTATCTGAGGTATCTGTGACATCTTGTTGTAATCTAGTAAGAGAAGGAAGCTTCCTTATTCTTCCACTGCAGCAATTGCACTTACTGCCTCTTTTAGCCCTTGAGCATATATTAATTTATCTTTGAACATTTTCCATTTACCTCAATTGATTTGCCTTGTTTGATTTAATTTAACATTTCCTGTCTTCATCCATCCCTTGTTGCTGGAATTAATCAACTTAATAATTCTATCTTTTTGATCTTGCTTTAGCCCTAATTATTATCCAAGCTCTAGTTTAAATACTATGTCTTCTGTGTCACTCCGAGAAAAAGAAAGCAATGATTTTTATGCCAGTATGTATCCTGGCTGTCCCAAGCTGTCTGATTGGAGAAGGTGATTGAGAGGATCAAAATTCAGATACAGGTTATCTCCCAGTTTGGTTGAAGGTAGAAATAAGAGCAAGCTGAGTTCAGGTGCAGAGGTTGGCTATATACCCTTGAATCACACCAAGGGAAGTGTTTTCTGAGGAACTTTATAAAGGTGATCTATCTGGTTGAGTAAACTCTGACTGAGATATCCAGGAAAACATATATTTACCCAGACTGTCAGTGAACACGGCAGATGTAGGAGAGCACGGTGAGAGCTGATACTGCTTTTCACAGGGAGTCACTGAAAGGGAGTTTGTGGAGTCTGTCAGAAAGACCGGCTGTGACAAGTGATTTCTTCTTTTTCGATGGCTAAATTCATTTTTACACTAGCCAAGGAAGCACTCTTATTAAAAAAAGTTGTTATAATGGCCTAGCTGTGTATGTGTTCCTTTGCCTAATTTCAGTGTGTTTGTAATTGGATTTCCAGCACGAGTACCACCATGTAGCAGTAAACAGTTATCTTTCTATTCCCTACTTATATTTTAACTTTATATTTTACAGAAATTTAGAAAAGAGAGGAAATTGCTCAACAAGGATGTGTCCCAGATATCATACTTATCTTTTAATAACTAGATAAATCAACTTCTCTATTCTTTCAATATTCTCCGTTTCCCTCCAGGTCTTATTCTTTACGTCTTATGTCCCTTTATCAAACTTCTTTAGCCATATAGTTGCTCCTTTCTTCAGCTTTCCTGCTGCTGTAAAAATTTCCCCAGTGCTTTTCTTTGACTATTTTTTTACCCCTTATTGAGATCCTGCACTGGGCTTTTCACTCCCATGTTCTTTACATCTGTATAAACAGAAAAAGATCACAGTGTATTTGTTCCTTCTCCCCATTGTTCGTTGCCTTTCCGTAGACTCTAAACAAAATATTATAGTACCGAAGACACGAAAGTACTTTAGTAAAATATATTGGACCAGTAATGGGGAGAGTTGGTGCCGTGGATAAAAGGAGGTAGTTTCAGGTGGAAAAAAAGGAAATGTTCAAACTGTAAGACCCTAAGACTTTGCTGGGATCTAAGCATGCTCAGGAGCTCTGAAAAATCAGGCTGCTTTTTATCTAGGAGTCTCATGCAATCCACCCAGCTGTGAAAATGGTGCTGTTGGAATCTGTCCAATAAGCCAAAAGCCATGGTGATTAAGGCTACCCCGGTGAGCATGGGCCCAGCCGGCTTGGGTGCTGGGAGCCTTTTGCTGCTGATGCCCATTTTCAGACATGGTGCCCAGAGCATGTTAAGGCACTGTGGTGAATTGGCTCTGTACCCAAACCTGTTTGCAGATGCAGCTCATGGGAGCTTGGGTTGAAGTCACAGATTCCTGGAAAAGTCGAGTCACTCTTTGAGGTGTTGGTGCAATCAGATTTGTTCCATATGAAGCAGCTATGACTGTTGTCCCAAGTCCCTTAGCAGTTGCCAAAGAAAAAAGGACAAGGAAATGCTGATGCATTATCAACAGTGTTATGAGAGTGAGCACACCAAAACGAATGCCATCTGTATCCCAGTTAAGTTTCACTGTTCCACTAGTTGTGACAGTGTGCACCACATGCAAGTGTGGCATTCAGTCAAGTGAGTGCAGGAACTCTCTGCCTTTTCTGTGAGTGGGGATGTAGCAATTGTTGCATATTAACAAAAATGTCATTGGTTTTGTCTAATAGCCATAGGTAAGATAAACCCCTCCATTTTCATGCACTGTCTGTTATGAATGAAGCACACCAGTTTTGACTCCCCTTGTTCTTGTCACAGCCAAAATGTGGTGGGAGTTCAAACTCTAATTTGGGGTGTAAATTCCAAGAGATAGAGAGATGGTATCAGGTGCTGCAGACCCCTTTATCATTCAGAAGATGAGCCGAGGGTTGGCAGAATCATGTAGTCATGACTGTTTTGTTTTCAGCTGTTTTGATTTGGATTTGATGGCTGCCCTCTGCCCTGTGTAACTCCATGAAGCATTTAATTATACAACTGTATTCAGCTTGAGCAATAAATCCCTACACCAGTTCTGGTATTAATTGATTTTGGAAGTCAGCAGCTGGACTGAAAGTTACCATTGAGCTCCAGAAGTGGGAGCCTGATTCAGTTGCTGAGTTTACAGAATAGATTTGAACATTTGGCAGATCCTCTTTGGGGGACAGTTGTAGCTAGTGGTGCATGAGAACTCTGGAAGCCCTCCTTTGCACAGTTGGATCATGAATAATACAGGCTGAGTTGTGAACTCCTAATTGTCAGACAGGTTGGAATGGGGCTTAGCACTTAGTGGCATCAACAAAATTGATTATTAAGTGCTGCATGGTTGAAGCAGGACCTCACAGCTTGCAGGCTTCTTCCTTGGGCTGTGTGCAAGGGCAGCAATGTTGAATGATAGAAGCAGGATACTTGTACAGGCAGTTCCAGCATTTGTTGTACAGTTACAAGGGGGTGGGAGAGCTGAAAGAAAGGAAAGTGCAAAAAGCAGGAGGAAACCTTTACTTGAGCAGTATGAATGCTGCATGGTTTGGGCAGTCCAGCTGCTCTGCAGATGAAGAAGCTTTAATATGAGCCAATGCTGAAACTGTGAGAGGGTAGTGCAGCGTGTGAGTGCACGCGTGTACATGTGCATGTCTGTGCTGGGGTGGAAAGCTGAGAGTGTTATCCTGAACTGGCCTAAAAAGGTGACACAGGCTTTGTTCTTTTGTCATTCCAAAAATGTAACAGTATGCTCAGGAAAGATTTAACTGGTTTTGTATATTGTTGGTATAAAGGACGGAAAGCTAAATTGGTTTCATGGCAGATAATATTCAGTGGACCGTTATGTGTGCCACTGTGTGTGATTTCCTTCTTAAGGTATGGTGTGTGACTGGGGAGAGCTGCCATATCACAAGAGTTTTATAACATTAAAGGAAGTAAATGACATTATTCTGGTCTCAGATAAAAATGAAATTATGATAAACTAAAAGTTTTGGTGTTTTTTTGTCCCCGCTAGAAAAAAACAACAACAAAAATTAAACAAAAATCCTAACCCTTTTTCTCTCTCCTGTTGATGCTGTGATTTCAGGGTACCAGATTGCCTACCGCCTGGCCAGCAGTAGCCCTAACAAGTTTACAACAGTGGAGGTTGGCTCAACAGTCAGGCAGTTTACTGCTACGGATCTCATCCCTGAGTCAGCATACATCTTTCGTACATCTGCCAAGACCAGACAGGGCTGGGGGGAGCCTTTGGAAGCAACAGTGATCACAACGGAAAAAAGAGGTAATATTAGCTTGCAACTACAGGTTGAGGTACTTTCTTTTTCATGCCTTGGAGCCCGTGCTGCAGTTAGGGGAATTTTAATAACAGGCTACAGCCTGTACACCACCTCCTCCTTCTCACCCCATAAACCTGCCCTAAACCATAGCAACATCATGATTTGAGAAACCTGGTAAGCAAGACAGACTTTTATGAGATGCAGTTCTTCTAACCTGCCGGGCTGTTGGAGATTGATTTTTCCATCAGCTGCTATATTGACCATATGCAGCCTCTTTCTGCAGTCAGATATTTTTTTCAGCTCTCCTTTTTTTTTCTGGAAAGATTGCCATCTTAAGAAAGTAAGTGATAGATGAATTATATTGATTAGGGAATACAAAATGAGAGGTCATGATGTTGCAGGATTTCTACACAGCTCCTCCATTGTACCTCAGTCCTAACCTAATGTGCTAGTAATAATCACTGAGACCTTTCACTGCTGCAAACTTGAGCAGAGTGTTTGCATCTGGAGCGCCCAGATTTTTTCTGCTTCTTGTATTAGACATAAAATGGTTATTTGCATTCTGAATCTGGAACCTACTAAAAGAAAGCAGGAGTTAGGTGTGTATAAATGAAACCAGATGCTTAGATACTAAATGTATCAAAATGTGAAAGAAATACAAAATATTACAAAAATCTGCTATGTATCCCGACTTGTTTCTAACTCTTTGGCTCAAGTAACTGCTCCATTCTCTAGTCTTAGATCTCTAGAGCTGCCAGTTAGAAAAATTTTATTTTCTAGTTGTGCATGAAGATTTATTTTTTTTTCTTAATTCGGAGCTAAAAGAAGATATATTGGTAGAGTACAGGAGTATGGGTTTACCTCTGGTTTTGTACCATATGTCTCGTTCCACTGCAAACCATCAATCTGGTCTCTAGAGTGGGCAAAGTCAAAACTAACCAGGGTAACTTGACCAGCATCACTGGGTTTTGTGCCATGTACCACTCTGACCCATTGTTCTGTCTGGATATTGTTCTTTAAGAAAACTTAACCGTCAAGAATTAGGACCATGCAACTTCAGCAATTTATAAGAATCACTTTTCAGAGAGAACAACACTTCACCAGTAATTAGGCCGGACTTCCACAGATACCTTTCAACTATTTTTAAGTACTTTTAACAGTGCTTTTGTGCCTCATCTTGGTTCTTGTTCAAGTCTTGCATTTAAAACCAATTGTATTGACTTTAAGTTCTTAAAATGTGCTTACTAAGTAATCTTTTAAGTCTTTTCTATACCTCTTAAGTAATTTAGTGCAGGAGTAAGGATTTCCCATACTATTTGCCCACAGTGTCTTCCTTATTATTTTCCTCTAACACATCCAAGAAGAGAGGACATCGGTTTAATGTTCAGCCACCAGCAGCAAGGACCAGTGAGGTGCATTCCCACCTGCCTGTCTGGCTGGTGTGAAAATTCCCACTGGCATAGCTCTCCAGGTCACATGCAACCTTCCCAGTGCAGAACTGTGCAGTCCTCAGAAAAAGAACCTCTACAGCTGTATTAGGAATCTTAAAGTGCCTTTACTAAAAGTTCTGTCCATCAAAAGATTTCTCAGCTTAAGGTTTCTTCCACCTCTGTCTGATTGCTGTCAAAATGGATGGAAGTTGAAAGTCCAGCGTGTGGAATTTAAAAAAAAAAAAAACAAACCTACTGTGCCCAGTAAGGTGAATACTCAAAGCTCAGAGCCTCTTTTTCTTGATAAAATGTGCTCTGATTTCCCAGACTGTGCACATGCGATTGCTGGATGCACAATAGCTCAAGGCAGAACTCCTGGCTCTGCTACAGGGACCATAATCCCTCGTTGCTATCAATTCTCTAGGGTTTTCTTGAGTATGCACATCATAGTATAAAATGAACCCTTTCTGTTTTTGATGGATGGCTCTGCTTTGTCTCTAGACATGCTATGGAACCAAGTCCCAAGGTACTGAGATTTAACTGAAGTGATCCCATATGTAAAGTGTAGAGAGAAGAAAGTGTAATGCCATATCAGCAAGACTGATAAAGAAATGTATCCAGTCCAGCTATCCAGTTAATAATTAAATAAGCAAACTTGAAATTTATGTGACAATAAATATTCTCAGGTGAAAAGATATTTAATGTGCATTCATAAAACTACATTTAATATCCTTGTAGTCTTTGGTACTAAGGTAGGCAGGCACAAAAGCTCCCTTCAAAACTAGCAAATTTGGTCACTCTTGTCCTTGGACCATCCCATTATAGATCTCTACATTTTACAATGATATTTGTGATTTACAGATCCCAAGTTGTTTTCTAGCTGTACTTTCCAGAGGTTCTTCTGTAGTGCTTTGGATCTACGATCTAGTGATGTGATTCCCTTCAGAATAGTCAACACCAGTGATCAGGGCAGAACTGAGTTAGGTGTAAATGTAGCAAGAAACTAAGATTAGTCCATAGAGTCGTATGGCGTGGCCTTACATTCTTGCACAAGCAGGTCACCTTAGTATTTGCTTGTGGCTAAACTCCCATAAATAAACTCTTTATGTTAATGTTTTTGTACAAACAGTCAGGAAGTATATCTTGCAATACAGGAGATTTTAAGATCTCCCATTAACAATAAAAGGAAATGATCATGGGAGACTGTCTGCAAGATCTAACCTGCCCAAAACTGCAAGCTGGTTAAAGCTTATCAGCAGAGAGTATTAAATCTCTGCACGACACTCGGTTCCTCTGATAGAATAACCCTGAATCCTGTCTCAGCCTGTCAGTGTAAGGCATTGACCTTTTGCATTGTATTCAGGCTTGCAGGCAGCTGGCACTGAGGGCTTCCTCCAGCTAATAGCTTACAAATTTTTGGGCACTAATGTCAACAAGAGCACACTGCAGAGAAATGCCAAAACATAGCGGAAATGGTTTCAGGCGATGACAGGGAAATGAAGAGCTTGCCATATGGAGCTGTGAGGAGTCAGGCAGGCAGAGGTATGTTTATAGAAACAAGTGCTGATGAAGTTGAATTGAATTGCTTCTCAAAAAACAAGTCACTGCTGTGTCTCCAATCAATTTCTGCTTTATTACATGCCACACATTTTAATCAGAATCAATAATCTTCATGATAAACAATTAAACAATTATTCCTCACTCTACAGAGTTTCTCTATTGAAATCGATGGAGTGCGGAGACACAGCAACGGGAAAGGAGATCTATACTGAAATGGTTGGGGGTTGGTATGCTTACACCTGCATTACCATTCCCTGCCTCATCTAAAAGGCGTATGGTTAATTACTCTGGAGAGAGCTCCCTCAGCATTAGTACTGGCTGGTTTGACTTTGCAGGTTCAAGGTTAGTGGGTATGAAAGGAAGAATTAGGGAGGTCTGGAAGCAGGTACTGTCTCCAAGCTGGGGTTTGGAAGCATCAGTGGGAGCTGCTGAGCATTCCCAGTTCCTTCAGTTCAGAAAGAGCTAGTGCAGGAATTCAGTATCATCTGTAAGTCACGTGCTTGGACGCTGTTAAACAGCAGCCCATTCCATCTCATCCATTCTTCTTCATGTCTTAACTGGGGAAGAGGATGCTACATAGCACAGAGAGAATATAATCCAATGGTACCATTCATAAGCACAGCTTAAAAAGTGAACTAGTTTGCAGGAAAATTCTGTCAAAATATCAATTGAAGATAAAGGCATAGCTGAATTTCATTGAAGATCTCCTTAGTTTGCTTGGCTGCTGGTCTTAATGATTCTTCTTTAACCTGCCAGACTCAGACCCTTCCAATTTTAAAGTCTCTTGCTAAGAAGGTGTATATTCAATGGTGACCTTTTATGCATGGAGGTAAGAATCAGTTCTACTGCTCTTCTTTGCAGCAGAAGGTTAAGGAATGGCATGGCTTGTACTCTGTGGGGCAAATCCAAAAGTTCAATCTCCTGTGGCATTACCACTATGAAAATCTGATAAGGCTCTCACATTTTTATGTTATCTCAATTTCTTCTCAAAGCATTACCAATTTATGGTTTAATTGCAGAACGACCAGCACCTCCCAGTAAGGTGATGACCCCCCAGAGTGATGTGTCATCAAGGAGTCTGCTGTTGAAGTGGGTACCTGGAAGTGATGGATCTTCACCAATACGTTATTTTACAGTACAAGTACGAGAACTGCCAAATGGAAACTGGCAAACCTACTCCTCTTCCATCAGCCATGAGGCAACATCCTGCATTATTGAAAGGTACACTATGATCTGAGGCTAGCAAAGAAATTCCCACGCTTTCCATTTCCAGTTTTTAGGAAACCAAAGTGTCACTCAGCTGCACAGTCCTCTGGGGCGAGAGAAGTTAAATGAGGTCACTGCTCCTATTTTAGAGGTGGTGGTACGAACACCAGTTAAGAGATTTGATGAAGGTCATGCAAAAAATCTAATTAAAGTTGGATAACAATGCATCTTTTTGTAGGCCTTCCTGAAAGCACAATCCCATAGATAAATGCTACTCAGGCTAAACCACATGTAGGTACCTAACACTGTAAAATACTAGTTAAAAATCCTTTCAGTAGTGACTGATATTGAAATCCACTCTCAATACTTCATTGAAAATGAGAACCTTTTTTATCTGTATTTTCCATACTGAAGTTTATAGATGCCATCAGAATGTTTAAACTTTGTTATTTAGGCTTCATTATATCCTCAGTGATGCTGTTGTAATTAAAGTTCTTCTAACATCTGTGAAAGCAATTGAATGTCTATGAGAAGGTACTTGTTTAGCTGTACATTTCCTCTGTTGACAAGCTAGTACAAATTAGATTATTTCTAAAAGTCCATGAGCTTTTGGAGAATCAAGTAATTAAAGCACTCAAACACAGATGTTTTAGGTTTGTTACAAATATATCAGTGGCTATGGTATATGGCAGCTCATTGGTCATGTGCCAGAAGATACAGATAGATTGCTAACCATTCATCTAACTGTGCAGAAGAAGGAAAGCTTGGCAATTACAGGTACAAATATATAGATCTGATTCATTGACCTTGGAGGTATTATACCACCCTGAGTTATATCCTGTATCTTTCCAGTCAAAACTTATAAAATCAAGGAAACCAGCTATGTCTTTTAGACTTGACATTGGCATTACTGAAAACAAAAGATCATCCCTCAAATTATTCAAGTTGCTGTAGGTAACTGTGTTCTATTAGGGTGGCACTACTGGAAAAGATTTCTTCCCTCTCCGATCCCTCCTCTTGCTAAAAGCATTTTTCTGTGAAAGTCCAGAGTCGTACACACATGATGAGAGTGTTGCCCATGAGAGTACATTATCCCTTATGTTTAATCTTCCTTACAAGTAGCTTTAGTTGGGACTGTAGTCACTGTTACATTTGCCAGGTGATGGGTAGACACTACCAATTAATTAGCTAAATCCCCTGTAACTTACAGGTCTGAATTTCTATCCTCTGCATGTAACTCAAAAGGTAGTCTCCCCCACACCTTCCTCTTCCAAGCCAAGACAGAAGAATCTTTGTGAAGTTTATGTCAGATGGAAATCACTCCCTGCATATCTTAAAGCATTGTGTAAATTAGAGAGAGGCAAGGAACCTGTTGTTACTGGCTTTATTAAAAATTCCAGGTAAAAGCATTAATTGGAAATTCAGTAGGAATAAAATGCACTGATCAAATGGTATGGTCTAAAGGATTAGTCCCAAAGGCTGGTACTCTGAATTCCAGTGCCTGCTGTGCACTGGTTGACCTTGGGCATGTTACTTGCCACCTCTCTACCTGTCACCCTCACCCATGCGCTGAGGATGAGCTGCCCCACAGAACTGTCTTGAGGATATCTCAGACACCTTGAAAACCAGGTTTTGCATAGCCACACAAAACTCAAATAACAGCACATCTTTTCCTTTCCAGTAAACCCCAGTTGTAGGCTGGAACTTCATGGATGTTTTTTGGAACCCAGTTCAGCTATAAATCCATTCATGTTTTCAGGAACTCAGGCTAGTGGAAAGCCAAGCAGATGCTGATGGTAGCATGATGCAAACACCCCCACGTCAAGGGGAAGCTGGGGGAGCCTGAAAAGGAAAGGCATTGTGGAGAAGAGATGAACAGCCCAATGACTTTAGTTGCCAATGGGCAGGTTCTCTCTAGAGACTTGTTCTGAGGCAAGTTGTGAGATGTGGGGAGATTTCATCCCTCAGTCTTGTTTTTCTCATTTCACAGCTTGAACCCGTTCACCTCTTACAAACTGCGAGTTAAAGCAACCAATGACATTGGAGACAGTGACTTCAGTGTGGAGACTGAGGCGGTCACGACTCTGCAGGATGGTAAGTGAGGAGAGGCACTCTAGAAACATTGCTGTGGGATGGGCACTTCCCAATTCTCCTGAGTTGGCTGGACCCACTGCAGTGTGTTCTCCACTGGGACTGTGGAGTTAAAATTCCCCAGCAAATGCAATTTTATTTATAGGAGACTGATACAGGTAGTAATGAGATGTGGCTGAATTAAAACAAGCAGCCCTAAGTGTCCTGCTGTGCCCTCTGATAATGAATCATACTTTCAGGAGGCTCAAGATGGAATTAAACTCTGTTTGATTGGATTCCAAACTCTGCACTAACCATTATCTTTGAAGAAATTGAATAATTTAAAGAGATCATTAAAAATAAATGTAGGACCATGCATACATTTGAAGAAGTTTCTTCAATTGTTTTCACTCACAATCCACATCAGTCTGCAGTATGCAAAATTGCTGAGGTATAAGTAAGAAAGAGTATGAAGCTCATGGAAACATGAGCATTTAATCCTCCAGATCAGGACTAATAAACTATGAATTACATTGACAAGACTTTTATTTTTAGCATTAGGGATCAACTTCTGATTCCTTGATTGTATAGAGTCAAAGCTTGAATACAGAAGTAGCTCTGCCTTGAATGGAGAATGGAACTCTGTAAAGTGTATAAAACCATCAGTATTCACCCATAGCCTGGGAAATGAGGTGATACTGGGATACACATATATATGTTGCTAGAAATTAGACAATGTTTCATACAGCTCAAGGAATGATTGGTTAAATATGATGATATAAAAATAGGAAAAAATTTTGCAAAGATATGTTTAAAGAACATGGTCTTGAAATCAGAAAAACAGAGGACAGAGCTCAAGAGTATCCTAAGTAAAACAAGGACCTATGTAATATTTTAATCCTGTGCCTAGCGGCCTTTTAAAGACATCCTGAATCTCTACCTTCCAGAACAACAGCTGCTGTATCAGTTCAGTCTGTAACTGGTACTAATGTGTCATCACTGACTCACCCTTTTAGAATTTAAAATTTCATTTATTCTCTTTGAATTTAGCTACAGTAAATCCAGAGTTGTGCTTGGCCTTCTCACAATACAACTGGGAAACACTGTGAAAGCTTCTCAACTCCTTAACAAACTGAACATTTATTCCCTAAGAAAACCTGGTGCTGCCACTAGAGCATTTCACTGTGTATGGCTGTCAGTTCCTGATAAGCCTTCTTTTCTTTGTGTCTGAGCTGCTATGGTGTTTGTGTGTGTGTGTGCTATAGTCTGGGAGCACTGGAATGGGTTAACCAGGGGTAAGTCAATCTGTCCTAACTAAAATATTCTCTGTGTGACACAGACTTCTGAAAACCAGGTGGGCTTGCCTCAGCTGTGGCAAAAACATCATGGCAATTTTGGGAGTGTTTTGTTAACACCTTCAAGCCCACATGCAGCTGGTTTACCTTCTCAAGTGTGTATCCACTTGCTTGTGAGTGGTTAGCATGCTGCAGGTTCCTCCGGATTTATGCCCAAAGCTTTTCTCTTATTCCTGCTCAAGTTGCCAAGGCCACAGGTAGAGCAAGGGATGCATGAGAAGTGGCTGACTTTTGCCTGCATTCCAATATTCACACCCACTACATTGTTTTTGAGACCCACCACAGAGTAACTGGGATAGAAGATTTTCTTCAGCAGGGAGAATCTGATGAATAAAAGCTGCCTGTTTCCCACCCTGTTGCTATAACTGCTTTTGTTACCATTTCTTCTTGTTCAGTTCCAGATGAACCACCCAGTTCTGTGTTAGTAACTCCCCACACGACTTCATCTGTCCTCGTGCAGTGGAAGGTAGGTAAAAGGAAAAAAAAAAAAAGATCTTTCTGAAACATTTTTTTGTTTGCTTTGACTTATTTGTCTTAATAGTACAATGCAAGGGATGTTTTCCTAAACTGGAGGTATCGTAGTTAAGTTGAACAACTGCATCTACTTTCTTATTTTCCTGATCTAGACATATACTTCAGTGATGGGTGGAAATTTCTGGCAGTTGCTTTTACTTTGTGCCCCATGAGGGAAAGCCTGGGAGGTAAAGGAGTTTCTGTAGCAGTGCCCAAGATCTTTCCTTGTACAGATTCTTCCATCCTTTCACTGCCATCGGTAGACATGCATCTTTATATCGAAAGCATTCAGCAGAGTGCAGCATTGGTAAAGATCAGGTAATCAAAAGTTCCCTTTTGTTGGCATCACATACTGTCTCCTTCAGCTGCTGCAATAATCAGAAGTGCATGCTGTGCCTGAGATCCTGTTCATCTCTTTGAGGAACTCCACATGCCCTTTTGGCTCTTTGAGGGCTAAAAACTGAGATTTCTTCAGAGAAGAGAAAGGAGGTTTGAGCTCTCTGTAATATCTCTGAGCTGGATGCGAAAGTTTTCATGTCAAGCCTGTGTTTTATATTGGCATTTCCTCTGCCTACCTTTATCTTTCAGTACTGGCCTCCTGGGAGATGAAACATTTTGTGACCCAGTGCCGGAGGCTTCTTTTTGCAGAGTGAGCATTAATAGGGGGAACCCAGTAGGGTACTGCATGTTATCCATAACCTATCCTGGAAAGCCTCTGCCCACCCTGCTCCCAAGGCAATGTCCCACACACATAATAAGGATAACTTTGGACAGATTGCATTGTAGTGAAAAATGTTCATAGGTGTTTACAGTACAGATCCTTGTATTTTTGGAAAAAAAAAAAATGTATGAGGGTCTGTTTATTGCTATGAAGCAGCACTTTAAAAATATGCCTGGCTGTACTGCTGGGTTGCTGGCCCAGGTTCACGCAGCGTAATACTAAGCAACAACATCACTTACAGCATGTTGAACAAATAGAAGACATGTTGAACAGTTTTACCAAAGAAATTGTGGGGAGATGTAAATCTGCCACCCCACCTACAATTAAAGCCCACAGTGAAGAAACAAGGTATACAGAGAGGACAAAGAGGATATGAGGCACATTGTACCACAGAAATAAACATTCCCCCAGTTGACTGATTATTGGTGTGTAGTTAATGTGAAATAGGTGGTTGTTTAGGTAATTGGATGCTTTTTATTTCATGAAAAGGAAATGGGGTGGTTGTGCCAGAGCCATCTCAGGGGAGTTGTGGGCGATTATATATCACTGCTACATGTATATTAATAGGTCCTGGTAATTCAGCCATATTATATTCTTCAAATAAACAAAAATCTTCAAGTCCCACAGTAACCTCCAATTAAGAGGAAGTTTCACAGCAGTGTCTAAGAAATAATGTAAACTGAAAACAGCAGTCAAGCTAAATGGGAGAGCAGGTTTCCAAGCAAAGCTAAATTTTTAACTTTGAGCTCTGTTAATAATTCACAAAACAAACTCTAGATGCACTACCTTTGCTTTCAACTGCTTGGTCCAATCAGTCCATTATTTTTAAATTTAAAGTAGGAGGAAAATAAGTTATTTCCACTGAGGTCTGTTGTATCAAGAATGCAAGGTTATTTCAAACATTCTGGGGGGTGATGCAGGTAACATCAGGATCATGTACTGTTCTGCTTCTACCTTAGGGTTAAAATTATTCAAACTTACATTTTAGTCTTTTAAAAAAATTATTATTATGATTATGAAACATCGTTAAAATCTTTCTCTTGCTTATATACAACATTATGGGCTGCCACTCATAATCATTTTACCTATTTCAGCAGATCCCTGAGGTCTTTCTACAAAATCCTAAATAGTCCATTACATCAAAAGCTGAGTTTTGTCCATGAAAGACAGATAGGAAGGGGAAGACCTGACCTTTTAGCAGAGTACCCTTTTCAGAAAAGAATCATCATTTCCATGGCAAGGAGAACAGTTTTCAAGTTATTTATTCTCTGAGCTTTCCTGTCATAAATTCAAGGAAGGAAAAAAAAAAAGGAGAATCAAATCAAAGCATAAGAAAACAATGCTTGCTATCAACAAATCAGTGTTGTACCACAGTGAGGAATTAAGCTTTATCTGTTAGGGAGCTATAAGATAAAGCATAGAGTAACAAAGCATAGATCTTTTTCTCTGCTTCAGTAGTGGTTTCCTTTTAGGATTCTGCAGGATACTTCACCTCAGCACTTTTTTGTTGTCACTAAAAAAATTTATTATTAACAGTTAAAATAGGAAAAGATATTGAATCTTTCCAAGAGCACCTTTTTTCTAGATAATAAACTGCAATGTTAACAGTCATATTTTCACTGTGGGAATGAACATAGGTTTTCTTGGTTTTGTTTTTGTTTTTGCAGCCTCTCTCCTCCTTTGTGGTGATGTGCTCACAATGTATCTTGGTGGGACAGCGCCTCCCTTTACTTTGCCTATGGAGAAGGCAGTCCTCATGTTTTGTGTTGTCACTCCTCCCTGCCAGGACAGGAGGAGGCAAGGACACTGCCATGATGTGGAGCCCTTCTCTGCTAGGGCACCATCAAGGCTAAAGCAACTTCACTATAATCTTGAAAACAAGCTTGGAAAGTCAGAAGATTGGAGAGGAAAAAAAAAAAAAAGATATCACTATAGATAGATTTAATGAAATTTAACAAGAGCAAGTGTAGAGTCCTTCATCTGGGGAGGAACAACCCCATGGATCAGTACAGGGTGGGGGTTGATCTATTGGAGAGCAGCTCTGGAGAAAGAGACCTGGGGGTCCTGGTAGGAGGATGAGCATGAGCCAACAATGCGCCCTTGCATTGGCCAAGAAGGCCAATGGCATCCTGGGATGCATTAGGAGAAGTGTGGCCA
>JANHGL010001851.1:30242-45582 GCA_024611195.1 Ceyx melanurus
ATGTGTTCCTGGGTGACTTATTCTAGGTGACCCTGCTCTGGCAGTGGGGTTGGACTAGATGATCTTCTAGGTCCCTTACAACCCCTAACATTTCATGAATCTGTGATTAATAATTGCCAGTAAACTGTATCTCGTCTTGTGGACGAGAACGTTCTAGCTGGCCCATGAGTGATCATGTCATCAGGCCGCTCTGGAGAAGGCTGTCACTTTGTTTGGTCTTTTTCCTCACTCCCTTGAACAATAGGCTCAGTCTGTGACTAGGAAAGGGTGTTTTACAAGAGGTTGATTTATTTACCTGTAAAATGGACTCTGAGAGGGAACATGATTGCCCTTTTTAAAGTACATCACAGGAGTAAACACCCCATAGGGAGAAGTACAATTTAAGCCAAAAGGCAATGTTAGCACAGGAGCAAATGGTTATAAACTAGCTATGAATTATTTAGATTAGAAATTAGATGAAGGTTTCTAACCACCCAAGTAGTGTGACTTGGAACAACTTTCCAAAAGGAATGCTGGGAAGCAAAAAATCAGCATATTTTCTGATGGATGTTGTTCTGTGTATGAAAAGGACTATAAGCAGCTGACCTTCTTGACATCCCTCACAATCCTATATTCCTAGATCCTTCTGTAATACAGATGCTATAACAGTGAAAGATGGTCAAACTTCTCCCAAGGATGGAGCACAATAGTGAGCATGAAACAATGATGAATGAATGAGATTCTCAAATCATGCAGAGCAAGTATAGAAAGATCTTGGAACTATTTGGATTACTTTCAGCAAAAGAAGGCAGCTTTTTGCAGTAGCTTCTGCTCATTTTCTTGGTAGCTGTGTAGGTTTCTTATACTCTGGTTCACTTAATTATGATTTTTTAAATATTATTATTTCCATAAACGGAATTATTTCTACTTAATTTCTTCAGCATCCTTTGCACTGAGACAGGACTCTCTCCTCTTGCCATCACAATAATGAAAAAATCTTGTCATTTCTGGAAGCAGAATGCTAGGTTATTATCTTCCACCTTACCTGTAAAATTATTCTTACTTCATTAAAATTACATGTGGTATTACTTTGTATTGTGACAACATTTCACAATATGGTTAATTTTTCACAATGGACTGATGGTTTTCCCAGTAAAGTTATCAAGACTGCTAGGGATCTTTCTGGATTGACGGCAGGATAATCATTAAAATCCTTTTCATTTATACTTTCAGCCCCTTAAATTTCAGTACAGGAATCTTTAGAAGATAAATATCTCAGGATACCTTTTGTTCTCTGCAGTTCTTAGACTCACAAAAGCTATTTTCTTCCTTTTCCTCAAACACGAAGAATCTTTTCATTTATCATTATTTAAGCCATTCAGACAAAAGTCTCCTTTTCAGTGTACTGGCTGTATATCTGTATCTGAAGGAAGATGTGAGTAGCTGCTGAAGAATCCTTTCTGAGGTTCTGTATCTTTGAGCATTCTCCAACATGTTGCAGAAGAAAAAATACCTCATATCTAAGCCATCCCAATAGCCATATATATGGTGCTGCTCCAAGATATTATGGAGGAGACCTGGATCTGCCTGTGAGACTGAACCTGTACAACACACCAGAACTCACACTGCAGCTCCTCTGTAAATCTCACTCTGAGACTTTTAGACCTATTTTCATTTTCCTAACTAAGGCCAGAATACACCAATGCTTAGTTTTTCAGTAAAATAATCCTAAATTTAAAATGCTGTATGAATAGTTTCTAAGGAAAATGACCACTAAAAAAAAAATCTGTCTGTATGTCTTGAAGAAGTGAAATACTGTTCTGCTGTTCCACCATTGTTGGTCACCCTATGCATTCACAGGAAGATGCTTATTTATATTCTCTATCATGCACAAGTTTCTGTGGACAAGAAGAAAAGGATTTCAGCCCTTGGTGTAGTGCATTAGGGATCACTTTTTAAATTAATAGCCTTTTATAATTGCTGCAGATAAGTGAAATCATCAAAGTTGCCTTTTACTCATGTTTTACAAATTACACAACATTGTACATTATTAATGGCCATATTCACCAGTGAGCACAGTGTCCCTTCACACAGGACTGGTGTCAGCTACTGCCCATGGTGATGGACATCTAGTGCAAGGAACATCTTAACAACCCCATTGTTGACATGAATGTTTTTCAGCCACCCAAAGTTGAGAGTCTAAACGGCTTGCTGTTGGGATACCGGATCTACTATCGGGAGCTGGACTCCGACACTGGATCTGGAACAGAATCCAAAACCATCCAGAATCCTTCAGCTTTAAGAGCAGAGCTCACACGTAAGCCTGTGATTTAGACCGTATAATATCCCAGAATGGCACTCTGTTGATATACTAGACACTATATGTCCCTTGCCCCATGGAAAGAGCACATAATTGTATCTAAGAGCACGGGGAATTGTTTTTATGCAACCAGGGCAAAGATGCTGAAAAATGAGAACAACTTCTATCTAATCAACATTGTTTGTGATGATACATGCTAATCTATGCCAGCATGCTTTAATCAATGTTCTGTTCCTAAAATATCCTATGGTTTCCTGATTTTTGCTACCTCCATTTCATATTATCCTGGTATTTGTTCTGCCATTGGACAAAAACAGATACTTCATTTTCCTCAACTGGGAACCTTTTTCTTTCTTGCTATTTTGTAATAGTTTTTATACTTGACATAGTTGGTTGGGGTTTTTTTGCAGCATAAAAAAAAAAAAAAAGATGAGAGGAAATCTGAAACTGATTTTTTGCAATTTCCAAGTGCTTGTCCCTATTTTGGACAAAAATAGTAAACATGAGCAAGAATTTTAAGGTGTATGCTTGCCATACTAGTCACTGGGGTTTTTGGCTTGCATAGAAAGAAGGTGGAGTGGAAGGCGAATAATAGAAAAATGAAAAGGATTTTAAGACAAAGACTAGAAAGAAATCAGAGGGAAGAATAGGCAGAATAAGATCATGGGAGGCAAAGATGTGAGCACTTAGTAGCCTGACAGAAATGGTCAAGCAATGAGATGTGCTACTGGAGGAACCTTTGTCCTCTGATGTCAGTGGAATATTCAGAATAATACTCACCCTAAGAGCAGCAGAGTAGGGTTGAGTGAAAGTATTTTCATGTCTTACATGATTTGCCATGCTTCCTGAATCCATAAAAGTGGTTTCTACAAAGGTTTGCGTTAGTTTTGTGGGTGTGTGAAAAAAAAGTATGTTTTAAAATTAATGCCTAACTCTGACCTCACTTATATGGTCAGTTCTAAATGAGACTTCTCAGACTACACAGAGTTTTAACCAAGGTAGAGCAGAGATGTGAAGGTGAAGTCCCTATAGATGTAGGTATGCATAAGGAGGTTTTTTTATTCAAGACAAAAGCTGAATGAATGTCTATTATAATGAAATAATGACTTTGGGTTCTCTCTAGTCCTCTAGTCTCACATGCCCAGGAGCCTGTGAAACCTGCTGGTTTCCTCTCTTCCCTCTTCCTGGCTGGCCCTGCAGTTATGTTCCTAATAGCTGTAGAGTAGAAAAAACACAAGCTATACCTCCCCAGGGAGCCAAGGGAAAGGAGTGGGGACAAGTGCATTTTAAGATACATTTCCCATTTTCGTATTGTGACAATTCTCACCCTAGAATGCCTCTGTTCCTCACTGACTTGCAGTTTTGCACAGCTTAGCATATTATTACAATTCACTTGCAGCACAAATATTGAATTCTGTAAGAGAAACTGTGGGAAATCTAACAGTTAGATAGGTCCTGTACTGTTGTAAGTGTTCGCTCTTTGTGGCCCATGTTCCAGGTCTCTACCCTGCAGGTCTTCAGGCTTTTTTTGAATTTTCATGTTGAGAAATAAGGATGTAATAGTGTTGAGAGTTTTCTTCCTTATAAATTGTTTTGGTTTTAGTCATTTATTCTATGTAATCTAAGAGTCACAATATTTCTGTGTGAGATTCCCTGTTTGAAGAGGAAATGAAACAGACCCTCATGAGTGAGATGCTTCTGATGTGTTATGAGTGATGTGATTTTATGGCCCTTCAAGGTATAGTCCTAAAGCTCAAACTTTGTATGTGTATGCTGCATCATTTGCCTCTGTCTCTGCTGTACATCATTGGCAATAACTATTTCCTTGCACTGTAACAAGCTTTCTGCTTTGCTTGCCCTGAATAGCCCAAAGCAACTTCAAGACAGTGAACAGCAGCTCTGCATTAACGACGTATGAATTAACACGTAAGTGTACATTGCCTTTAGATGAGACACTTTGTAATAGTTCAGAATACACTATAGGCAAACTCGTGTGGTTCTCATCAGTGGATCTAGCAGAAATCACCACAGATTAATGATTCTGCTTTTTCTTTTTGTTTAAGTCTCTGCTTTCCCTACATCAAGACATTGATGATGCTAGTAGGTAGTTGTAAAAATCTGGCTCCTGGGAAAGTAAAACATCATTGACTGTAACAACCCAGTACTGCTGACGCTAAATGAATTTTGATTTGCTTGCTACATATTTTGCAGTCAATCTGTGTTTAGCTGTATCACATCGTTAGTCCTATGATTCAAGTACTGCGATGCTCAGGCATTCCATGGAGTAGAAGGGCAGTTTAGAGAGGGACCAGTTAATTTATGTGCATCTTCAGGGGTGTTTTCAATTGGAAATGAATAAAATAGCATTCGACAGAGTTAAAAGACAAGTTGCTTTGTGGTGTTGATGGTTCACTAGATAGGTTTTGCCCAAAGCTTTTGAGTCACAGATTGTGACGGGCTAAAATTGAAAAAAGAAAGTGAAGCCCTATCCCCATTGAAACTTGCATGCATGAACTCTCATGTGTTCCATTTTCTTCCACATCCAGTTAACACTAAAATCTCCCTTGTGGCTTTCCATGGCAGCAATTAAAGTTTCCAAGAACAAGCTGCCCAGTACTGTATCCTATATACATTTTTTTTTGTGTATGTATTTACAAATTTAACATCATTGTTGCTCATTTACAGTTCATCTGAGCTTAGTGGTATCACATCAAAAAAATAGTGATATATTGGATATCAGTTACAGTGTGCCCAAGACTGGGGAATGATGCTGAACTCCTGAGTGAGATCCATGAGTACAACACTTGTAAAAACTTCCATGAAACTGAAATTTGACAAACCTTCATGATTAGGCTTACTGAACCTTACCAAACCAATGGCATACTGTCAGCCACAGAGTTAAGGGTTCTATCTGATTCATAGATAGCAGAGAAAATTATTGGCAAAGGGAGAAATGTTGACACCTGGCCATCCATGTCTTAGTTGATGCAATGCTCACTTAAATGCACCAATTTATATTATTGATTGGTCTCTTATTCTAATTTCACTTTTAAATATTTTAGATTATAAATATTTCTGGTAGGATTGATTCTTTCATCCTGAAAATGCAAAATCTGAAATGAAACTGCTCAGGCACTGCCTCGCTTAAAGATGTTAACATTATTCTACTCCACTCTTGTTTGCATCTGTTAATTACCCTCATACAATTGGGTTTTTTAGATATTTTTATACCGCTTTGCATTCACTCTCCTATCTCATCTGTCAGAGTAGGTTCTGTATGTCAGCAAAGAAATTGGTTGCCTGGTGGCCAAATAGCATCCAAACTCCAAATTCTCCTTTCTCTTTATGATTGATGTTCTAGTGTGGTCACTTTGAAGGAAAAAGTTACCCATGCAGTACTTGGAATGGAACTTCAGATTCCCTGCTACAGATCATCTTCTGCACCCTGCTTCAGCCATGACATTCTTGAGCAATGCAGTTGCTAAATGATTGCCTAGGTGAAAATCCCCTGGGGTTAGGCAAAGGCTTGAAGCCATGTCCTCTCCAAACAGTAGAGATCAAAAGAAACACATCTGTTGAGCATTTAATGAAAAGTCCTGCATTTTTTTCTGTGAATGACCTGGAGACATTCCTCTAGTTATTTATCCATCAGGAATGATTGCACTTACTGGAGAAAAACCATGAGGAAACACAAAAAAAATCCTGCCATTTCATTGTAAAGATCTTTCATGATTATGCAAACCTGTTGTGTGATGTATTAATTAAGGAAGAATGGAAGTAGTAATTGCACTGTTGTACTGTTCTAATGTTATGTTTCATGAGAGAGAAGTCTATCCATAAAGAGATGATGGAGTCTAAAGAATATCTGTAATAAGTATAAATAATAATATTTAATATTTTACTTTTTCAGAGTTGAAAAAATACAAGCGATATGAAGTACTAATGACAGCATATAATGTAATTGGTGAGAGCCCTACCAGCACACCAGTGGAAGTATTTGTGGGTGAAGCAGGTAGGTAAAAGGAAAATAAGTTGGGTTTTTTTGTTTTGTCTTTTTGTCTGTTTGTTTGTTTCATTATTTTATTCCAAGTATCAGCATGTTTTAGTATTCTCCAGATAATATTATTGTCCAGGAAATGGATGATATGAAAAATTCCCAGATCATGATCAATAACAGTTTTTTGTAGCATCCACTCCTGGAATAGGTTGGCCCCGACAGTTCCTTGCCATTCAAAAGCGACTTGGTCTACATGAATAAGGGGAGAAAAGGGCATTTGAATGAAAGAAAATATTTTTGGAGTTGCAGGAGGATGACTGTTGATACCAAATTAGCTCGAGGGAAAAACTGACTCAAGTTAAAGAAGTGAAAAGTGGAGCACAGGAAACCCACAAGGGAAAAGAAACAAAACTACAAAACAAGGGAGACTTGGAAATCTGGTTCTTTTCTTTTATAACTCTCTGTGTAGAGATGTTGCCTGTGCACCACACCTTGCTCTATTTTTATACTTTTGAAGTCAAGAAGACACTGTGTCTAGTTTAATGCTACCTTTGGAAGCACAGATGATAATTACCCTCAGGAACATGCAGACTTTATAGCTGGATCCAGCCTCTTACAGAAGATGAGGGTCAGTAGTATTATTCATGTTTTTACTTATTACAGATGCAGTGCATTAGTGCAGGCTGGATTTATGAAATGTAATTTGCTGTTCATTTTTAAACCTCTCTGTTGGAAGGCTGGACAAAGAAATCAGGACAAGAAAGTTACAAAGCATTCAAAGAAGTGTCTAGCTGAAACAAGTGATTTTGCAGACCTCAGATAACTCACAGCCAAGTCTGTTCTCAGTAACTCTAGCTGAGCAGCACAGGGCTGGAATAGCTGATGTCTTCCTCACAGCCACGATGGTGGGGCCATATTTATGGTAACCACAGCTGGTGCCAAAATTCTTGTTAGTTATGGTATCAATTTCTGCAGCTGCATCTTTTGAAGCTTAGAACAAGAATAGGCAACATGCACCCCTCCTGTTGTTCAGTCTGCTGCCATGAGCGAATTCAATTACACTTCTGTTCTTCTGTCTCAAGGCTAGGATGTAGAAGCTATCAAAACCAGCACTAATTAATTTTATTATTATTTATTAAATATTATATTGCTCAAAACTATGCAAAGCACATTCTTTAAACTCAACCTTTTCATTTCACTATCTTTCTCTGAAAACATAATAAATTAATCAGAGCAGCATGGTTCTGGAGAGACAGCTGGTATATTTATTTATTTATTTTTACTAGTTTGCTGATGCTCCAACTTACTTCCACAACTGCATCAAAGAAAACCCCAAGTGGAGTCAACTATATCTAGCTTCAAAGTACATTTTTGTTTCAAAGCTAAATATCTCACTGCTGCAAATAGAGCAAATACATGTATTTGTACACGTGCTTGCAGTACAGAAAACCAGCTGGGGAAAACAAGGAACTGCTGTTACAATTGTGTCTTTTAATCTCATAGTCCAGGGCATCATTAGCATAACTTAGACACAGGTCAATGGAAGGACTCAAACTTGGGAGGAAACTCAGATATACGAGAGACCTTCTTGCATGGGCCAGGCTTGTATATCTGAAGTTGCAGTGTGACTCAGATGGTTTCTTTAGCAATAGTGTGTTTACCTCTGGTTAGGACAATCCAGTTTCATGCGGTATAAATAATGAATGTAGGATCTTCCTGTCAATTTTCACTCTTAGTGTGTGAAGTTATTACGCTTAGTTATATAACTTCTTCTTCCACCTCCAGAACTGGCTGTGATTTATACTGTGAGTAAAGTGATTAGAACTGGTATTGCAATTTAAGTTTTAAATTGATTTGTGACACCTTTGAGTTAAAGTGTGCTGTGGAAATACAAGTTTTTGTTATTATTGTTTGCTTGATATTCTTGACTATGGTAAAGGCGGTTAAGAAGCAAGCTGGAAAAAAATGGGTCTGCTTAGCTTCAGCAAATGGGCATCCATGTTAAAAATAGAGAAAACCTTCCCAATAAACATGCAGCACTGACAACACAGGCATAGCACTGAACTCAAAATGACTGAAGGGAACCAGTCTCTGGTCTGAAGGCCCCAGGTAACTTACACCTCAGTTCTCTTAAATGGTGCTTCATTTTGCTGTAAGGGTTGCAGTAAATCTATTAGGTGCAAGAAAATTCCTCTTTCGGTTGTAAAAAGGAATATATAGCAGGTACCAGTGGAGAAATGTGCTGGGTTTAGGCCAACTCTCTCAAAATCCCCAATTCTGTGCAATTCTGGTGGGTGTTTCAAGTAGCGTGGGACATGTGGAAATAATACTGGTGCTTGATGTGCTGTTCAGTTCTGGTGCAGCCAGATGAGTGATGCAGAAGAATGTCTGTAACTTCCCCCTTTCCTTCCCCCTTTCCTCTTGCATGTTCCCCATGAAAGATTTTAAAATTTTACCATTATATCTGGATTTTTACAAGAAAAGCTCCAGTAGGCAATAGACTCCCTGACAAACTTGAAAACAAAACAAAAGAAAACAAACCCATTAAAACCAACCTTCTGGCAGTTTTCCAATCAAACAAGTGAAAAGCACCCGAACGGGGAGTTTCTCTCGAGCCCAGGAGTGCTGTTGAGCTGTATGCCAACTGACAGTCTCTCCAGCCAAGACCTCAGAGTAACAGACCTCTGTATCATGACTTGCCTGGTGAACATGGGAGATGATTGAAAATGGTTTTGGTTTTTTGCGATTTTGGTTGCTGTTGGGTTTTTTTCTACAGGTGGAGTAAAACCATTTTCTTGTCAATATTAAAGTCCCATCAAAGGCTCCATTTTGAATTCTGCCTGAATGTTTGCAAAACTCACTGGTGTGGAGAGCAATTCTTCCCCATGTCAGGAGAGCAGGCTGAGAGTCCTTGCACTCAGTTCAGCCAGGAAGGATACGATGCCCGTTCAGTCTGGACAGAGCTGGTGTTCTTCCCCTACCTGCCTCAAGCATCTGGATCCCTCTTCTCCACCAACCAGAAAATCCTTGTAACACCGCTTTTTCAGAGCTGGCTGTAGCTCTGCCCTGCTCATTAAAGAGCCATGTGCATCTCTTGACAAACTACAGAAAAATTGAAAGCCACCACTTGCTGAAATTAGGAAGGGACTCTCAGCCCTGTGGGCAACCCCCCTTCTTCCCTTGTTAATTCATTTAATAGTTGAGCTGTCAGGGATGCCAGCTTTGATTGGAAAGGCAGCGAGTGTTCAGCAAGAGGCTGGGTGCTGATATTCATCCCAGCCCTAAATGCAGCTGCTACCAGAAGTGCTCTTCTGCTTCACTGAAATTAAGACTCTCTTAGAGCAGCCACTATATCAAGACCATTATGCTACTAGGTCACTGTCATTATCTGATTGTGTGGTGGGCTCTGGAGTTGAGGAGACTCCATAACCTGCATTTTAATTAAACAGAAATCACAAGTTTGGGGCAGGCGTGCTTCACCTAATTTGGGAAGGTGAATAAAATGGAAGATGGCAATACAAATCCTATGCTAATGAGCCAGCAACCTCCAGTGCTTCTCCCATATACTGTAAAGCTGTTCTGGATGAAAAATAATGGAATTCATAATTTCTTCCAGCAGCTGCTGCTGGAGGAGAGCACGTGTGTGAGGAGAGGAGGTAGCAGAAGAGGTGAAGTGCATTGAGAGACACTAGCCTTTAAACAGGTTGTAAATCCATTTGTGCAAAGAGGGGAGTGATGTGTGTCATTATAACTGATGGTGACATTGGTGACCTTCAGAATTCACAAGAAGTGATGAGGCTGGTTTGTTGTTGTTGGTTTTTTTTTTAATAATGATCTCTGAGAGCTGGTTCTGCAATGGGAAAGACAAGGAGTAAAAAGGGTTGGAAGACACCTATCCCCTTCTTAGAAGTCCTGCATTAAAATGCCACCTTTGTTGTACCATCATCTTTCAGAAGAGGTTTCCTGGCCATCCCACTTTCTTCCAAGTGAAATTGTAGCTTCAAAAGAAACAGGAGTGGAACAGAAGGATGACTGCTGACTGTCTCTTTTTTCTTGTCATCTTTAAAACTTAAATCTACCTATAAGTTCAAAGTAGCAGATACCAAAGCAGTTTTTCCACTGTTATCTGCAGTTATTTTCATATCTCCTTCCATCTGTGGCTCCACAGGTATTCCTGGAGTTCATAAACTTTGTTTTGTCCTGCTCTGCCAATAACTGCAGGGGAAACACTGCCTGGTCATCTCCCGTATTTTATAGGAAAGAAAGATAAACCATCTGAAAAGTTCCAAGACTACAAACAGTAATGTAGGTTTGAGAAAAAGAAGATAAAATAGAGAGAAGCAGCCATGATGAGGAGAAAGAAACCTCATAAGGATGCAGAGACTTGATTCCAGGCACCTGACTCCCCTTCATAAAATGCTTTTAGCAAAAAGCTCTTGTCCTTTCTTACCTGGTTAGCGTGCTTGGACAATGCTCCTTTGTCTCTCTTGCTGATACCAAAGAAAGTTGTCAGAACAAGGTTGCTTTGTCCCTGAGTATTTTTGTCTCTTTCTGCAGGTCCAGCTCTTTCCTCGTGTTTATACAGAATGCCCTGTGTAGTGTCATCTCCCTGTCATAGGTCACTTTCTGGAGAAGGGAGTCCCCCAGCGCAATCTTGGGCCCCCCTTCCTCTTACAGCACAGAAGCTTTGTTTCCTTCCCTACCCCAAATGTAGCTGAGAAGATGCTGTGCAGAGAAGTCCCCTGTGCCTCTTTGTTAACAGCCTACATGAGGAATGACAACATTTCAGCACATTAGAGCTGGCAGCTTCAATCAGTCTGATGTGGCCCCCTCGGCTGTTTTCTCCTATCTGTTTGGGACACGTGGCCCGTGTCTTACAGTGGCTGACTGTGCGTATGCAGATAGGGAACGCATTGCTGCTGGCACAGCTGGAAGAACTGGGTGGGCATTTCCATCCCAGATGCCACTGGAGAAGGAAAGAGAATGATTATCGTGGCCATTTCACGTTGCAGTAGTCTAAAACCTGTCAGCCTAGGGACAGTGCCTTCCCTTGATAAACAAAAGGAGATGGAGGGAAGCTATTGGAAAATAGTACAGTAAATAAATTATTCGCTTCACTCACTCAAAATTTAAACAAAGGGGCCTTGGTCTTCCTTGGCACTTTCAGAGTATCAAACCTTTGAAATGCTAAAGTATTTGCCTTTTAATTGTTCACACTTCTGAACATCAGCAAAAGGCTACTTTTGGGGAATGGCAAGGTCTTTTGGGGGATGGCAAGGTATTTGAAAGATCAACTTTCCTTTTCCCCTCCCCTTTAAAAAATCTTCAGAGCTGTTCCAACATTGTGTTCAACTGTGAATGAGCTTTACACAGCCTTTCTGGGAATGTCCTGCTCCATGTTTTACACTGGGTTTTCATCTGATCCCCAGTGTCTTTCTCCCTAAGGAAGGAGAATTTTTCCTCTGAGCTGAGTTAAACATCTGAGCCATGTTCTCCAACAGTGCTCTAAGAGAAAGTCTGAGCAGAGTAAGAAAAGGAAGCTATAGGAATATGGAGAAGAAAAAAAAAAAAAAGTGACGACATATTGCCTGTTTGGACTGGGTCGGGGGGGGGGGGGAAATATGTTCCATTTTTGTTGCCTTACTGGAAACCATTATGGCTGTATCCCAATAGCACTCTGTTTCTGAGAGTAGGATCAGCCGCTGGGTACATCCCATCAGTATTTCTTGGTGGATTTTAAACTCCTCCAGACACACTCTATACACAGTTTCCACTTGGGGCTTGTCTGCAGCAAGTCCAATTTGGATTTGTTTTTCCCATCAATGCAGCTCCACTGGTGGTAATAGCAGTATAGATAGTGCTTCGCTGCATTATCTAATCCTGCAGGGCTGTGACAGGATAGTAAAAAATAACAAACTAAAGTGTGCCTACATTACAGCATTAGTTATTTCTTGTATGTTACTGGTTTGCTGCAAGCCTGGGGAATTATGGTTATGAATTTTCTATAAAAACCTTAGCTCCCTTTCCTATACAAACTGGCTTTTTTTTTTTAAAGGGTAGTTTTATATTCTTAATCTGTTTACAGATAAGCACACAAGTTTCATAATTAAACTTCCTCATTTGGTAATTTAGCTCAGTAGCTGCTCATGTAATGGTAAGACAGAAAGTAGCTGTACCAGTGTGAGTCTGTGGAAGAAGTGTCCTTAATGTCAACATGTCAAAAAGACATCCCTGCAGCTCTCTGGAGACTGAAATCTAATGTCAAGGCAGAAGGAAGCAAGTCTAAGAGACAGTTGTACTGCTGTCAAAGCAAGTTATTCTACCATATAGGAAAAGGAATTTTAAGTGAATGCACTGGAAAGTAGTGTCCAGATTGAGACATAGATTTGATGGGCTTATTTGACATATTTAATTCTCCATCGACAATCCAGAAGCTCCCTAAAATGATTTGCAATGTTTTCATGCTGCAAGTAAAAGCTGAATGCGCGCCTCATTAACAGCTCATTAAGTTGTTAATATTGGTCATAAGCAGACTTTGGTACAGCACAATGCTTTATACAGTGCAGCAGCTCCTGCTTAAGTCTGGTGTAATTGCCTCTTTTTATCACATTTCAATGTAGAAAAGATGTTTCTCTCCAAGCAAAAATACCATCAGTTTTTGGTCAGCTGTGCTTGCTTATCTTTGCCACTGCTACTGCTGGTGTGGGTGGCATTGGGCTGTAATTGTCATGTGATGTTTTGCTCAGATGATAAACTTCCATCTCACAAACCCAATAATTTGATGTTGATTTTCAGTACTGACTGCAGCCCAAAACATTCAGACTCCGTACTCAAATTCATCATCAGGACTCCTGTCTTTGTTCTATCGTTAGTGTGAGAAGCAGTGGGAGTGGTAGGACTAATTAGCTGTTCCGCTGCAGTGTTAAATGGCCTGTGAAGAAGTGAGGACAGGGACATCCCTGCACAGTAAACAGAGTGTGGAGGGATGAGAAGCTTGATCATGTATGCAAAGCCATACTGAACTAACAGCATTGCTACTCCATTAAAAGCAAAGGAATTAACCTTCCTTTGAAAAACATGAGCAATGAATAGTAAAAGTAAAATAGACCATAAATTGCACTGAAAAAGAAGTGGGGAAGCCCCTGGCTGATAACTCATATTCAAGCAGACACAGGCTGGAGTTTATTTTTAACTAAAGGATTGTATTTGCAGCCAAATTTCTTTTTCCCCTAATTGTGCAGTCCTACTCTGCTTGTTTTCAGTCATCCTGGGATATGTGAGCAAAATGTTGTAAGTATTTTCATATGAGTCTCAACTCCTGTGGCTTTGACTCTCTGTATGGCTTTGCTGTGAAGCCAGCTGTAGAGAAACACAGTTGGTTTTCTTTTCTGACATCTGTTTGCTGTATCCATTGTCAATCATGGAACTGGAGGTGTTTCAGGTTGCCTGTTGTAGACAGAAAACAAAAAAAGTTGCCATTTTTTCTGATTAAAGTATGAATTAACAATATTCTAAAACTTCTTGTCTGCAGTCTGGATGCTGAGATGTCATCACAGTACAGGGCCACAGTGAGGAACTCAGGGATACTGTGGCTGCAAAATGAATAAATAAAAGAGAGAAGTCTCACTGAAGAGTCAAGAAAAATTAAATTTAATCTTCCTTTCTCCCTAGGAGCACAAAAGGGCAGTCATCTGTGGGCTCCCTGGGGTTCCCTGACCACTGCAATCTGTAAATCCTAAATTAATCTTTCACGGGGGTCAGCTACCCAAACTTGCATTAAAGCCACAGTAAAAGGTTATCGCAGTGGCAGATCTCACCTGCTCAGTTTGACTTTTTTCCGATATGGCTTCTAACATTTGGTATATGGCAAACCCAGTGGAGATTCGCCCTAATTATTTGATACGCTCTCTTGACTTTAGTGGAGGATAAGGAGTTGTCAGTGCTCATTAGGCCTTAGTAGGTGCTGTTGTTGCTGTTAGTGAACATTAAGTGGGTGCTTTTGTCAGATGCTATGAATTTGGAGTATTATGGTATTAGAGTATGGGATTAACATTATAATGAGTGGAGCATTACTATAAATGGAGGTGGAAGAATCTTGGGAACTGGAAAGCTTAGGGAAATAGTCTGAAGTGGGTAATTTTGCCTCTAACTAATGTGTAGACTTTTAAGAGAGCTGAAAGCAGTGCTTTCCCACCCAGTGCTGCACCCTTCTTCTCCCAGAGTATGTGAGGGAAGGATCAGGCCAGAGAATCAAATGCTTGTCAGTTCTTCACCATCCCTTGCACCCTTGAACAACCTTCAGTACTTCCTGGGGGTGAATCTTGCACTCATCAGAGCTGGCACTGTTCTCAGTTACACAGCTTTAATGCTGGGTTAGCTCTACTGGCTACAGTAAACATGGAAAGAGGGACAGGCCACTTGGGAAAATACAGGGAGGTTGTCAAAGGATGAAGGGCTGCAACAAGGAAAGCTAAGGCTTCCCTTGAAATTAAGCTAGCGAGGGAGGTCAAGGACAAGAAGAAAAGCTTCTACAAGCATGTTGGAGGCAAGATGAAGTCTAGAGGTAATGTGGGCCTGCTACTGGATGAAGCAGGTGCCCTGGTGACCAATGACAGAGAGAAGACTGAGTTGCCACTGAATGCCACTTTTGCCTCAGTCTTCACTTCTAAGGCCAGCTACCAGGAGTCCCAGGTCTCCAAGACCACAGAGGAATTCTGGAGCAAGGAAGTTTTTTCCTCAGTTAAAGAGGCTTGGGTTAGAGACCAGTTGAGTAAACTGGACATCCACAAGTCTATGGGCCCTGATGGGATACACCCACAAATGATGAGGGAGATGGCAGAGGTTATTGCTAGGGCACTCATTTTTGAAAGGTCCTGTAGAACAGGAGAAGAGTCTGAGGACTGGAGAAAGGCTGATGTTGTCCCAATCTTAAAAAAAGGCAAAAAGGAGGACCTGGGTAACTACAGGCCAGTCAGCCTCACCTCCATCCCTGGAAAGGTGATGGAACAACTTGTCCTTGCTGCCATCTCTAAGCATCTGGAGGA
>JANHGL010001851.1:45682-72088 GCA_024611195.1 Ceyx melanurus
ACTTTTTCACAGTGAGGGTGACAGAGCTCTGGAACAGGCTGCCCAGGGGGGTTGTGGAGTCTCCTTCTCTGGAGACATCCAAGACCTGCCTGGATGTGTTCCTGGGTGACTTATTCTAGGTGACCCTGCTCTGGCAGTGGGGTTGGACTAGATGATCTTCTAGGTCCCTTCCAATCCCTAACATTCTGTGATTCTGTGATTGTGAAAGCAAGAGGGGATTTTAGTTTGTAGGTTTATGCCTGTATGTTTGTTTGTACATACCTAATGCTTGTCAGGCTCTTTGGTGTTACTCCTTATGGATCTGTCTCTGCTGACTGATAGACTGGCTGCCTTTGTACGATCATATCCTTGTTGACAGAAAAGAAAAAGAGGAAAAAAGCTTATTTTACTGTTTTTCCCCATTCCCCTTTCAACCACCTGTATGACCCTTTCAGAGGCAGTCTGACAGTTCTGTAAGGACTTTCCTTTTGGGCCACGTGTTGTCAGTCCCTTGATAGATAATTTCAGTATGCAATGTGATAGCCTGTTTTAGGATTCTGTTAGCTAACTGTGGGCTTCAGCAAAAGAAAACCATGTAGTTTTTGTTTGCAGGTTCTAACTATTTCACACTAGTGCTCTGTGAAGTTCACCACGGTTGTAGGCATCACAGTGTGATCACAGTAGCTTTTTCTACATCACTCAAATTGTGTCTGTCCTGTGAAATCCTGGATCCTGGCTCATTGAGAAATTTGAGCCCCTTGTTAAATGGTTGGTAATCACAGCAAGAGCATTTTCATCACCTCTGGAAAAGATGTTGAGGTATAGGGTGAGAATTACTTCTGCTTGAGTCACTTGCCAGTTTATGAAGCTTCTTCATAAATAGCTCATATCCATGGACGTTTCCTCAGAACATGTTTGCCTCCTTAGTTCCAAAAAAATGGTAGTGGCAGATAACCTCCTACAGGCTATGTCCATGGAACGAATAGTCCGTTTGCAGTCCTTGTTGCATTTCAGTGTTTCCTGATGTATTCAGTGAATGTCATCTCTCCCTCTCTCCTCCCTCCACCCCTGCCTCCCCCTCATATTTCTGTGGATGCTGATGACATGTCTGGCCTATGTTGGGAAGCTATCCAGTGCTAAGATGGGAATTTTACATGTGGTTATCATTTTCAGGTGCTTTTATTTATTCTTTTTCATTACTCTAATATTCTTTACAATTTGATATGGCAACACACACCTACTATACTAAGTGTAGTATAAGGGGGGAGAAGGTTTGCCTACCAGATAATATGGCACAGAGTACAGCAACTGTGGCTGTGCTAGATTTCCAAAGTCCCCATCCTGATGGCTGTTCTCTTTCCCCTCTCCACCTATTTTCTTCAACAAGGCAAGCTTGTCTGTCTATTTTTTGCTTCAATTATATTGTGCTCTCTCTTCATCAGTGTTTGTGAGCATGAAAGAGATGTTCAGTTTCTTATTGAATTGATGATTATTGGTCTCTTGTACATTAGGTAATGTTTCAATTTCCCTTACACTGGTCTATGCAACCATGTAAATTAAGACATATATCACTATCCCTGAAAAAAGGGTTATTTTTTACCAAGATTCTGTATTTTCAGGTGCTTTAATCTGCTCCCCTACACAGTAGGAGGTTAGGCTTCTCAGTGATGGGGGAGACCAGACTGGTCCATTCCTCTTTAAATTATAGGGTGACAGAAGCCTGATGAAGTTATTAACTGGCAAAGTACTTGGTTTTGGTTCCAATTGTCATGCCTTAATAGAAGGGTGGGAGCACGTGGGTGCAGTGTTGGCAAATTGAGTTGCTTTGGAGGGATTAGGACCCACATCTTTTGTAGGTGGGTCTGCCTGCCTTCTGAAATACATCTGAGTAACCTCAGAAAGTATAGTCCTTGATAAAAAAGTGTACACTTCCATCACACAATGTAGCCTAGCTTAAAACAGCCAGGAATTAGTGGGAAACATCTTTTACATTCTAAATATAGCTTGTGCCGCTTTGTCACAGCGGAAAGCAGCTTTGCAGTAGCTGTTTTTAAAGCATAATTAACTAATTGTTATTGAACTAATCAGCATCACTCATGCAGCATTGCTGATGGCATGGAAGTACTGCTGCACAGAGGAAGTGTTCCCCACTCCCACCTCACTTTTAAAGGTACTATGGAAAAGGCCAGTAAACACTGAATGCTTTTCTCTCATGCTGCTTTTTCTTCATGGAAGGAGTGACTTGAAACATATACAGCTACACCTTTTTTGTTCTTTCTTAGGAGGTACCAGCCTTACTTTTAATTCCTTCTCTAAGCCCATACTGCAGGAAAACCCCTAGTTTTTCATTTTGCCCATTCTGCACATCAGTCTCACTGTTTTATCTTGTGACTGTTTGTTTTGTTGTGTTTGGCTTTTATAATCAACTGTATCTTATCTATGACATAATTTGAGGGGAATGGGAGAAGAAACAGTGTGTTCTTTGTGCCACTGAAGGGACATAACTTCAATATGACAAAGATGGTTAAGGCTAGACATAAAAATTCTGATATTTTAAGAGTTATTAAAATAGGGATATGCTGGCAGAGTTTGTGTGGGGATGGCAGAGGAAAGAATCAGTGATAAGATCACACAGCCATCTAACCAGCTGGGTTGATCCCAGAGTGATACAGGAGGATGGCTTTTCTGAGCCTTCTCCAAATCCTTTCCAAGTCTGTTTTCCATGACTCTGTGTGTGTCAGGAACCCTTGTGTAAACTCTGGAGGTGATGCATGTGCAACCTTTGTCAGCACATGCTACATTGAATATTGCTGTGTCTCCTCTCTCGTTGTTACTCAATAGGTAGATAAGATTACAGCTGATATGTCAGAACATGCTGCAACCACTGCTCCATTATAATGTGTAGACATCCAGATTAGAGGCTTTTTTAGGCCTGGAGCTGTTTCTTTGTTCTGTGTTTATGCAACACATTGTGCAATGAGATTCTGGCCTCTAGGTACTAACACCAAAATGCAAATATATTGATTACTAGAGAATAAAACAGGCATGTTCACAAAAGCATGCTTTGATGAACTGGGGGCAAAATGCTTGCTAGATAGAAAAGGATCAGAGGTCTTTACAAAACTGAAATTTGCTTGGGATTGCTTGGAACTCTGGGATCAAGCTGATGCACAGAAAATCTTCAGTCTTTCTCACTGTATTTTTTTCTTCTCTCTTTTTTTTTTTTTTTTTTTTTTTCCCTGTATGTTTATTTATTTTGTGTGAGTGTCAGGGAATCTTGTCCCAGACTTATCTGTGATTTTCCTGACATAATGCTGGCATTATAGAATCAATTAGAAAATTAGTAGAGGAGAAATCCTTTGCTGCCTAGAAATTGGAGCATATGTTAAGAGCAGCAATGAATGCTTTTTAAAAAGTTATTAAGTTTACCCAATGAATCACAAGGGTTTGTAACCTACCTGTGCTACAGAGCATTGTGTCAACCATCACCGAGAAAGGGAATAGAAGTTTCATACTGATTAAAAGCTCTCAATGCCACATGGCCTAGAGAGCAAGTATCCCGAGCAAGCAGCAAGAAAAACTGGGGTGAATCTTCTGCAATGAACAGAGCTTTGGTGCGGGTAGGCTACTGGGAATTTTAAGCACCTTCACTTTAAAGGTTATAAGCACTTGCAGGCTCAAATTGACTGCAGTATGAGCACAGTCTGTTCAGTATGACTGGAAAATTAAAGTGGTGATATGTTTAAATGTGGATTTAGATGTGAAACTTTATTCATGGGCTGATTTTAACACTCTCACTGTGCTTCCGGATAGATTTGTTGCCTTAGCATGATCCTGCCAACATATTTCAGTCCATAGCTGTTACTATTTATTTAATTATTTTTTTACTAATTACTGTACAACTTATTCATACATTCTCCTTACATTTTGGCTGGGAGTTTCAAGGAGACAATCACAAAGGTGAATTGAAATCAGATAAGGAAATGTTTACAGATATCTGCATGAGATTCCAAGGCAGGATACATGCACAGAGTTAGACTTTATGATAACATCTTTTTTTTCAGGGAAAGTGAAATGCTTTCCACTTGCCAAGAGCTGAGTTTGGACCGTTGGGGGTCTGTGTCACTCCTGCTATGGTTGATAATGTCACTAACACCTAAAGCAGTGTGCGGTATGCAGCTTTAACCTTGCTTTTTTATGTATTTGTGATTTCAACAGCCATGAAAAAATTCAGAGGTTTGTAATCTTGAACTGCATTCCTAGAAGGTAACAAGGCTTTTGAATTCACTTTTGAAATGTACTCACTTCTATTGGCACAGGCTGTCCATGCATTCAGTAAATGGTTTGGGGTTTCAAGCAAGTGGAGTCTTTAGGGATGCATTTCCTTCTTTTTTAAAGTATTTCATTTCACCCTTAATGTAATGTGCTGTCTGCACCGAGCCACATCAAGCGTCAGAAGCACTTTCCTGTTGTCCCTTGCTATCAACAAGAAATCCATGCTAGGAAGAGGAGGGACACATCAGCATTTGAAAGTTGAACAGGAGTACAGACTCATAGGGCATAAAACCAAACAATTTGCATCTCGACGAGGCTCTGAGGTAGTGAAATGTCTCTTTCCACATAGCATCTCTCTTTTTTTTCTTTTTCCTCCCATCAAATTTTCCACTGCCATGCCAGCACAAGTGTAATTTCAACAGTGAGAGTGTCAGTGGAGAATGATCACTGGCAGTTTTTAACCATTTTGTTTCTTAGATGTGCTCCAAAAAAGGTTTGAGGAGAAACGGCAGTTTTCTGGCAGCAGGTTGTGAACGCCGGCTCATCTAATGGTCACATCTTGGAAGCAGCAATTGTTGCAGGCTGGCACAAGGGACTAAAGAAAAAGGCTACAGTAGACAATGCTTCAGACCTGGCTATTGAGAGAACTTTGAAGCTGTCAGCTCAGGACAGACAGTAGTGTCATTACCTAGAGAGAAAATACATTGCTAAACATCCATTTTCTTCTGCAATTGTACATATTCTGGATTCCCCGAGCATGTCATCATCTGCAGACCTCTGAGATGTATTTTCAGGTCTGTACAGTGTGATCAGTTTGACCTCATGCTCTGATGTGTGCTGTGAAAGTCTTAAAATCTTTGAGATTTTTGGTCCTTGCCAGGACAGCACTACATTGCCTATCATAGCTGCTCTCTTGTCTCTTCAGTCAAGTGTAGCAGACAGGGCAGCAATTAGATGAGGGTACCTGTGTGAACAAGCTGTAATTTACCAATGGTCATTGTCACTTCGTACATTTACTACATCCAAACAAAAAGAAAGCAAACAAAAAAATATAATAAACAAATAGTTTTAAATGAACACTGGGATAAAGGCTATTTTCGATTTTACCTTTCACATTTTAATTGTACAGTAATAATTTTGCAATAGAGTTGCCAATGGCAAACATGAAAAAGACATTAACTTTATTTATGTTTTGGATTATTAATGTAGCTGTTAAAAATTCCTCCAGTTAGTTTTGATTGAATTGGGTTTTTTTTGTGCGATTCTGTCGTTTAATGGAGCGGTAAATAAGAACTTCTGATAATGAGCCCAAGCATCTGTCACAACAACCTGGCGCTGGTTATTAACATTTCCATTAACGGCAGGGTGGGCAGTGATAATATGGAAACCACACAGTTAGAACAAAATAAATAGTTGGTGTCAGGCTGAGTGGGTGTTAATTACTATTTTATTTTATAACTCTGAGGGGAGGGAGTATTGGTAGAAAAGTGTGACTTATGAAGGTCATTCTCTCTAAAGAAGTCTTCAGAGGATCAGATAACCAGGGCTATCTAACTTGAGTAGTCATTGTTTTATCACTTCCTCATAAAGGGGCAGAGAGAAAAGAGGCAGCTTTCTCAAGTGGTCTGGGTGAAGGCTTCAGTACCATGAACACAGAGAAAGGAGAAATCTACCCTTTGCCCTGCCTTTCTCTTCCTTCTTCTGGAGTTTGAAAAGGACACATGTCAGCACCTTTTCTGTAAACAGAACACGTGCTCTTTTGTTAAGATCTGCCGGAGGCAGAGACAGTGGGTCAGGAAAACAGACTGTCCTTGCTGGCTGATGGGGAAGAAAAATGCTCCTGCACCAAGTTGGATCCTGAAAAAGGGAAGGATGGTGTGATCCAGGTGCACTCAAAGATTAGTTTTCTAGCACAGCACAACGCAAAGAAAAAGTGTCAAAAGCAGAGCTCAAAAGTAGCAAACAGAAAATCATTTTGTCATGCATAGAATATTAGTTAAATTTATTAACATCTGACTAATTTTAGACAGTATTTTTAACTAAGTCTTGGAGTTGTGCAAACAGGTTGTTAGAAAGAGTTGCTGCTGAGTGGGAGGCCAGGCTGACAGTGGTGAGGGGACTGCCTGGTCCCCAGTTACTTTCAGGAGTGGTCAGTCAGGAGTGTCAGTGTCACTACCAAAGGCAAGCCTCGAACAATTTAGAATGAAGACAAATGTCTCCTTTGCTTTCCAAAGCTGCTGGCAGGAATTGAGATAATTCAATGACTAACCCAATCCATGCAGGGCAGAACATAACCACATCTGGAGGCTCGGCTGCTTCTTAGTCCACATGTATTGAGATTTCCCTGGCTGACTCATGTAGCTGACTTGTGGGCTGAACAGAACTTGCCCTGGATCCTTCTGCAAATGGAAAATCACAACTTGGATATGAACTAGTTCTGCTTGTCACTATTAATTGTCCTGTTTTCCTTTCTTTCTAGCACCATCACTGGCCCCACAGAACATCCAAGTAAACTCCCTTTCTGCAAGCCAGTTGGAGCTCACCTGGGAACCCCCTCCTGCTGACAGCCAAAATGGGAACATCCAAGGCTATAAGGCAACTCCTGTTTCTACTGATTTCATTTATCTTGCTTGGCATTGTTGTTACTTGTGAGATAGCAAAGTGAAGTTGCCCTCGCTGCATAAAGCAAGTTAAAATAGTGTTCAGAATGCAGTAAGGAAGGAGGAGAAGGAGAGCATGGGGAAACAGGATATGCAGATAAGGAGGCAGCTTCACTTACAGAAGCAACATATCTGCTCCAAAAAGCAAGAGAACTACAAGAGCTAGAAAAGGGAAAGAAATGAATTGAAGGAAACAACTGAGCTCTCTATCCATCAAATGTTACAAGTCACTAGGAAAAGTGAAACTTTCTCCAAGCTAGAAGTCAGGTCAGATTTGAGAAGAATTATTTCAATCCTTTAACAAAATGAACTCATAGTATTAATTGCATTTGGTTCATAGGCAGTGAGCACGTTGCAGAGGCATGTTGTTTAGATTCTCCAGCATTAGAATGGACCCTCAGAGAGTGGAAATGGGCAAGTCTACAAACACTGAAGCTTGGCTTGGATTCAGTGTCTGGCTCTGCTTCTCTCCATGAATTTAGATCCATAAGCGAAGAAAAGCCAAGCCAATGTGAATAATCTGGCATCCCTTCTTGGCAGTAACAAGCATCCTTATATATCAATTCATGTTTTTTTTCCCTTTTGTACCTATATAGATTATTCTAACAGCTTGGCTTGTAGAGCCAAGGTGAAATCTTGCCTTGGCTCGTTCTCTCAACTTTCTGGCTTGCTTTGGCCTGTTGTAATGCTCTCACTGCCAGGCCTGTCCAATAAGTAGGTCTGGCACCACTTTTCCTCTTGGAAATTACTTCTCCAAGGCCTAATTTTATAGCATCAGGATAAAAATTATGTAAGGGAAGAATACGTCAAGGAAATTTAGGGGAAGTATTACCCTCTTCAGGAAGTCATTTTCTTGGCTGTCCTGTGAACACAAATGGTGAAACTGGTCTTGGCATACAGAGGTGAATTACGGAGCATGGTATCAGGATGCCAGTGTTGACAGACAGCTAGAAATTCAAGGGGAATTTAAAAACTAACCTCTCATTCCTGAACCCTGGCAGCTTGTATCTGCTGTCATTAGGCCATATTCTTCAGCTTGTGCTCTATTTTTGAGTGATATACTAAACTATGTGGTCATTGGACTCAGGGGAATTTGCCAGAGGAAGAGAAAAGATTGGACATGTGGTAAAAAGCATTAGTATCCTATTTAATGGAGGAATCCAGAGCAAGACTGCACCATCTTCTTGACCTTTTAAAGCTACAATGCCCAGATATTTTTTGTTGGTGTAGGATATACTAAAACATTCACTATCCCAACAGATTTATTACTGGGAGAGCGACATCCAAAATGACACAGAGAAAGTGAAGGTCCTTTTCCTGCCGGAGACAACTGTACGTCTCAAAAATCTGACGAGCCACACACGGTACATGGTGTGCATCTCAGCTTTCAATGCAGCTGGGGATGGTCCCAGGAGCAGCCCCTCGCAGGGCAGGACACACCAGGCAGGTACGGACCACCCTTGTCTTATCTCAAAGATAAGACAAAGACTTGGTGATGACTGCAATGTAACTGGGCAGTGGCTAAGGGGAATGGGTGGATGCAGGGGGGCACTGGTGTTTAGATTAGGTTTTGATGAGTCATTAAACTGTAGTGGTCTTGGAGCGCAAAAAAGAGATCAAGTAAGTGGACTGTGCAGGAAAGGGAGAGATACAGTGGAAGCAAGGCAGAGGACCAGTCCCTTCATCCCTTCACAAACTAGTCCTGAAAGAAAGTGTTAGTGGAGTCTGTTTCTGGCTTCTGAAAATCCAAATCAAAGGAATTAATCTCCAAGGTCTGGGAATAACCCAAACAGTCCTGTGAGAGAATTATTGTGTTTTGCTTTCTTAAAATTCCTGTTTTTTGAGGGTTTTTTTCTGGGGGGGGGTGTGGGGAGTGGACAAGGGGGAGGTTGATTGTTGGTTGGTTTGTTTTTGGGGGGTTTGAGGTTTTTGTGTGTGTGTGTGTTTTTGGTTGGTTGGTTTTGGGTTTTTGTTTGTTTTGTTTTTAAACAAAGAAAAAAAAAAGCTGGATCAGCATCCACCCAATCAGACCATGTTTTCTTTTCCTGCTGAATGGTGATCATGGTGGGAGTGCACAGGGTAAAGGCAATGCCCTTGTTGGTGGCTATGAAGAAGAGATGTGTGTTCATGTAGCACACTTCTGAGAATCTTTCCCTTTTGCACCTATCTCTTTGCTGGCTTTTGAGGTTTAGTTTTGCAGCTGAGTGGCTACCTTTTTTTAGGACAAACTGGATTTCTGATTGATTACAGAACGTTTGGATAAAATTGACAAATCCTATTCTCAGCTTGTTTACTTTAGATTTAGGCTGGGCAAATAAACCAATGTTTTATAATATATACGTGTATCAGATTAACTACTCCTACTGCAATTCAATCTGTTTGTAACCCTTTCAGCACCCAGTGCTCCTAGCTTCTTGACGTTCTCTGAAATCACTTGCACTACACTCAATGTGTCTTGGGGTGAGCCGACAGCAGCAAATGGAGTCCTGCAGGGTTATCGAGTAGTCTATGAGCCTTTGGCTCCTGTCCAGGGTAAGAAAGACCTCCTATCATACATATTCATGAGGAAATGACAGAAAAATACTGTAGTATCTTTTATCTCTGCCCAATTTCCTACTTGGTCTCTGCTATTTTCCAAGAGAAACCAGCTGACCAAGGGTAAGTAAACCAATTCCACCTTTGTCAAAACCATTCAGGGTACTATAATATTGTGGAATATAACATTTGTCTGTCCTCTCTCATTTTCTTGCACAAACTATATTCTGTGTCATTTGAAAAGTCATTTTATGGCCGCTGTTACCTGGTATGGGCAAAGAGGAAACTCACCCTGAGAGTGCCTGTCTCCTCACATTGCATTTAGAAATTGCTGAGTAGGCTCTATCCCAGAATAGTCGTGAGACACATTTGTGTTATTTATCACATCATGTGTCACTTCTGTTATTGCAAAGATTGTCCAGGCATCAAATATGCTAGTCATCACTGCTACCACTGCCGCTTTTAGACAGGGGAAAATAACTATGCCAGAAATTTAGTTTACATGGAGTTTTCATGCAGCATTTTTAACCCAGCACTAGATTTAAGCTAGACTACAACAACGTGGTGACCACAACAATGTGATGGCCACAAATGTTTTATTAATTTTCCAGAACAGCAACAGAGAAGTATTTCACAATTTCTCTGAAAATAAACATAAATTCATTCCAAAGTAAATTAGAAAATATGACAAAAGTTTGTGGATGGTCTTAATATTTTTATATTCCTGGTAAATTTCCAGTAGTTCAACAGGGTGTCCAGCTCTGGCAGCGTGACAGCAGGGAGAGTACTTTCAGCCACTGCCTATCTATTTTAAATTCTTTCCCAAAGAAATGAGGATATCAATCACTTGTATTTGCTTCTTTAAGGAATAAAGATCTGTATTGTCTGAATCTCTCTGTCTCATGCACTAAGAAAGTTATATCCAGGAATGAAAACATGAGAATAAAAGCACTTTCAGCCTTTGTAGCTGGCAAGTCTGAGCTTAAGAGCTAATGCAGAAAGCACTTCTAATTCTGACCAAGAAATGTTCATACGTTATGCAGGAGGTTCAGGCTTCTTGGGCATTTTCTGTCTTTTATTCATTCCTACACAATGTTCAAGAATATGTTTTTTTCCCCTGCAAGTATGAAAATGTCAGATCATGGTTTTTTCTGCATGCATTTGGCTTAACATCCTGTGAATCTTTGTTTTCTTCTCCACCTCTGCTTGTACTATCTCTGTCTCCAGTTTATCTCTCCTTCCCCTGTAGATTTACAATGCAAGCAGGGAGGTTATGAGGGGTTTCCCTTAGTTTCTCTATTTTTGCCTGAATTTATTTACCATTTTCTACCCATTTGCTCTTGTGCCAGCATTTTTCTTTCAGCAAACACATTTATTCTTCCTCCATAGTAATAAACCCTCCCTCAATGCCGTAATTTTCCTCCAATAGAAAAGCAGTGCTCCTTTGTTTAGAGAAGGTAAAGCCAAACTCATTTGAAGATGGAGCACATAATGGTGCCGAATACAAGCAATGAGCCTTGTAGGGCTGCAAGCTGCCAAACCCCATGATCCTGGAGGGTCCTTCCAGCCCCTGGTCTCACTTTCTACCATACTGCCATTACAATGCACCAATATGAATAGACCAGATCTCCTGGAGCTTTTTTTTCCTGCATCTTTTAACTTTATACCCATTTATGATTTTTGGCTGAGCATCCTGAACATTGTGACACCTTCTGCCTTCCCACTCACAAACTACTGCTTAAAACATGTGCATTTTGCAGAAGTTTCTAACAGCATCTGTTCTTTAGCATGGTCTTCTTCCTGTGTGACCTTTTATTGTTTAAGCTTTACAGTGTTCTATTTTACACGATAATAGACAACAAAATTGCCCTGGAGCCTTTTTTAACAGTTCCTGGTTTTTTGGAACATAACTCCAAAATGACAAATGCTTCCTGATTTGTCTCAGATAAATGAAATAGTACACCTAGGGTAGGAGTCAGAACTTTTACTGCTTCTTTGTTAACCAAGGAAAGATCCACTGAGTTATAAATTGTATCTGGGAGAAAACTTTGAACAGAAATTGCTTGGACATTATTCTTTCTTTAACTGATAAAAGTGGAAAACATGATCTTGATTTGCATAAAATAAGCATCTGAATTGAAAAACATCTTCCTTCTGTATTTTTCTGGAAAGATAAACTGTCAAGCAGCTTTCTTTAATGATAAAAGTCTTCTCTCATTTCCTATCTTCTTGATTTTAAATGTGTAAGTACATCTAAAGAACCAGAAAAAAAACAAAAACAACCCACCAAGACTTGAGGAATGAAACAGCACTGATTTTAATTCATACATGTATGAAAAATTCTTAGAGGGGGAGAAGAGTCAAATGCAAGTGATGAGTTCAGTCTTGTCCAAGCTAATAGTGCTCTGACAGCATCCCCTATTGCAGTGACATGTATACCCCCAAGTTACATGTGAGACATCCAAGTTAACTGTGTTACATCCTTCATTCTGTGTTCACTTGGTAGTGGTGGAAATGACAGGATTAAATGCGAGGACAGAACCTGGCCCTCGTTTCCTCCTCCAGGCATGTTGCATGTTACTTGGCAAAAAAAGAAGTAGAGAAATGTTTGCTTAAGAAACAGCCTGCAATGTTCAGTCCTCTTCGTTTACCTCCTCCTTTCTGCCCAGAGTAATTAGTGAAGTTGCATGAAGTCTCTTGGTAATTTACCAGTTGTGTTGTAAGGTTTTTTTCTTGTCAGTACCCACTTATCAAGCTTAAACTCTAATTATACTTATCAGTGCTGAAAATTGGCTATTATCACTACTTAAACTCCTGCTAATTGTAAGAAATACTTTCTTAGCAAACTGTTAGATCATTTTACTTACCATCTAGATGTAATAAGCTCCACTTGATTTCCTTTTTTTTTTTTTTTTTTTTTTTTTGCATTGCAACCTTCTCTTATTTTTTTATCTGCATGGGTGTTCTCCAGGAGTGAGTAAAGTAGTGACTGTGGACATTAAAGGGAACTGGCAACGCTGGTTAAAGGTGCGAGACCTTGCCAAGGGCATGACCTATTTCTTCAGAGTGCAAGCTCGAACCATCGCCTACGGACCTGAACTGCAAGCCAATGTCACAGCTGGGCCAGCAGAAGGTAAGTGGAACCATAAAAGCGTGTTGCAAGCCAGATCAGTTACACAGACAGTCTCCAACCAACAGCGGGAAATAGTACACTCAGGGCTTCATGTGAATTTCCAAGCCAAGGAGGGGTTGAGTAACAGGAACTTCAGGACATGATTCAGTGGCTTTCAAAACTGCCCATGAAAAACATGTTTCTTTTTTCCTGAAATCTAGAAGTCCAATGTGAATAAACAAAACAGTGTAAATAAATCATAACACAAATGGGCTAGCCAGGAATTTCAAAGCTGCAGCCTAGCAGCATGGTGCATAATTCTGACTGTACTGGTATGTAGTGAAGTCAGAACTCAAATCTCTCTGCTGAAACCAGCAGAGTTTCCTGGATGTAAAGCCAGAAAAAAATTACAATTATTCTTTCTTGACACTTTGGCTTATGCAGTGGGGAGAGGTCTGTGAATTTCCTGATATGCCAAGAAGAGCTACAGGCTGAACAGCAGCTTGGTTCAATGTGTGCAACAAAATAGTTTTATTTCTTTTTTGATCAGTGACTTTTGATAAACATAATCTAACAAGGTACATCCCCTCCAATGATATAAATCTGTTCAGTAAACTGCACATCAATGCAATGCTCACATTTCTGATTTTGCTTCTATTCCAGATCAGGGAAATATCTTTTCCCCCCCCATCAGAGCCATTCTGGTAATTCCGCCCTTCTGGGTGCCAGCAAGGTTTCATTTTATCACAGTACCCTCCATAGCCATTATCATGGACAGGAATACTGTGGATCCACAAATTAATTCTCATGAGACACCAAAGACAGTGTAAAGCAGGAACATTCTCTAACATGGCCATGGGCAGGCAGCCATACCCACAAACCTCTCCCCAAAAATCAGAGACTACTTTCACCTCTCAAGTCAGAAATAATGTGCAAATGCTGCAGATGAGATAATGGTTAAAACAAGTGTGTTTTTTTCTCTTTCCTTCTTAATGCAGGTACCTGTAAAACCCAGCCACTGATATGTAACAGCTGGTACTAAAACTAGTGAAAAATGGAGGTCAATAGCCTGTTAAGCTGCTTTACACTGCTATGTTGACCAATACTTCTAGACATGGGTTGTTTGGAGATGGTTTTTTCCCCTGTATCTGTAGAAGAAATTAAGAATACAGTAGCCTGTCTGTAGTACCACCACCATTTGCTATTCTTATTTCATCCTTCAGGGACTCCTGGCTCCCCTCAGGAAATTCTGGTGACAAAATCTGCTTCTGGGCTGACGTTACAATGGACTGATGGAGAATCAGGAGAAAAACCCACAACTGGCTATATTATAGAGGCACGACCCTCAGGTAAGCTATAGGAAACATAGAGAACCAGATGTCATGAGTTCCTTCAGTCCATGCTGAAAGCCATCCCGCATTGGAGAGGTGGTTTCTTGTCCCAGTCAGGTAGCGAGATTTTGTGATACAATGCTATTACCAGCCAGTATTAAACTGTTGGGGGTTTATTATGTGGTTTAGTAGATTTTAAGAAATAGTCCCAAAAAATTATCCTGAGTTCTATGGCTTTCACTGTGCTACATCACTGGTAAATCATCTAGCTGATGAGCTAATATAGTTAATAATTAAAACTCATTTAAATGTTTACAGCATCTTTCATGCACAAGGACTAATAAGCACTTGCAAGCTGTATTTTGAGGACCACAGATACAAATCTGTCCCCTTTTGCAGCAGAACGCAGAAGCTAATAAATGCTTTATTGTTAATAATTGGGCCAGGACTTCAGCACCATTTTTTCCACAGGGAAAGCATTAGAGAAGTGAAAAGGAATCCCCTCATCACCACAGATTTTCTTGGTGTTTTCCCAGAGCTCCTTCTGGAATTTGCATCTTACTGATGCTGCTCTTTGCTTTTTCCAGAGCATTTCCTCAGCTGAGCAAGGTCATTTTAAAAGTTGGCATATGGTCAAGCCCGTTCACAACCTCTCCCAGACTGGTACTGCAAACTCAGTAAGCTCACACTTTCTGGTAACCAAGTCATTAAGAAAAACAAGTGAATACTGCTAGATCCTTGTGTAATCTCACTTGATAATTTCCTTCTCTTCTGGCAGTGAATGCTGGTAACCATTTGCTACATACAGTTTTACAGCCAGTGATGTATCTACAAGATACTTGTTTCAAGTAGGTTGTGTTTGAATGTCACCATGTCAAAAGCTTTGCTGGAGTCAGGATAGATGATGTCTGCTCTTTTTCCTTTATTGACAAGGTCTGCTACCCTGTCACAGAAGGAAATTAGACATGATTTATACTTGACACATCCATGTTGGCTGCTTGTTCTTTCCTTTTTTACTTCTAGGTGCTTGCATGTTACTTGATTTATGCTTATTTGACTATATAAAGGAATCAGTTTCTTCTATGTGTGTTGAATGAAAGGTGGCATTTAAAATAAATTATTCTAATTACATTTAACCATTGACAAAATTATTATCTGCATTTCTGTGGTCATCACTGAAGATGCAGGTTGCTATACCTACGTCTGACAGAATTTGCTCTGTAGTGAGGCTTCACTGTGTCCCTAAAATTTCTTCTTATTTCTGTCATTTAACTTGACAACTGTTTTCAAAACAAAGTCGAGGAAAATGCATATCTTCTCAAAGCACTGGAGTGTCCCAGTGTGATCAAGGGAATTTTTTATATAGGCATGACACTATCATGCTTCTATTTCTCTTACATTGGCTTATTGATTTCTGTCCTTATTTCTTCATAGGTAGAAAATACTCTGTCTTATTTAAACAGCATTGTTTAGATAGAAAGCTAAGCCAAAACTGCCCATTGAAGTTCACTTACCAGCTTAGTTTTCCCTGAACAGAGGTTTTTGAGTAAGAGTATTTCAGAAGGAAGCCTGCAGCCCATGCACAGATTGTCTGCAAGCTGGAAATTCAGCTTGTGTGAGTGGTGACATTGCAAACTCATCCAATGTTCCTGGGGTCGTCTTGCTTTTGGATGTGAGCAAACATTTTACAGTTCATGGCTAAGGGTGTAGGATTTGCGGCTCACTCATTTTGAATAGGAAGAAAACAGTGCCTTCAAGGCAGGTCTGAGCTGTGTTAACCTTGGGTCACTTCTGCTGGCCCAGCTCCACTCTTCCTGGAAACACACAGAAGTCCTATTCTCCTGCTCTTGCAACCCAACTGTTGAGGCATTTAATTCTTCTTCAGATTATTTTAATCCTATTCATGCTGCTGTAGCAAATGGACTAGGCATTTGTATGCTGGATTCTCATCCTTCATTCTGGTTGCAGCTGTAGGGAGCGTGAAATGTGATCCAGGAGAGGAGACAGACTAATTGGAACATTTGCTTATTTCACCCAAGCATCAGCTTCATTTCTGTGCTGCTTTTCCTCCTCATCTTTGCACAGAGGAGTTTGAAATCTAAATTATGAGCTTGAAAAAAGAAAGGAACTAATTCCTCCTGTCAGGGCTGGTCATTCAGAGCACCTTCTGTTTTAATATAGTTCTAAGGATTTGCTTCTGCACATTGATTTATACAGGTGGTAGCTCGCATGTTGGAGCAACCTTTGTTTTTAAGTAGTTGTTGTCCAAGAGTAGAGCAGTTGACTTGTGCCCTTCACACAAAATCAAGGAAGAAAAAGCTTTTCATCATTCTGAGATCAAAAAAGGGGCATTGAATAGACAGATGAAAAGCTTTAGCTTGTCGCCAATATTAAAATGCAATACCACTACCTTAATGTTTCACATCTCAAGTGTCATCTATTATAGGCCTCATTACCCCAAACGTTAAATGCTGTATCATCTCATTTTCCCTGCTGTAGCTCCCTGCCAAGACTCTTCCATCAGAGTAGGAGGGTGGCTTTCTGTCAGAAATGGTAAACTCTATCTCTTTTGTCACTTCCCTTTGAATTTGTCGGTGCTCTGCTATGTCTCCCAGGGCTCCTGCTGCCCTGCTGGGTTTAGCAATAGTGGCAGCAGGCAGCTGAGATTGTTCATTTGATCTCCTTGTTTCTCCCCCAGATTTATGGAAGGTGAACAGCCTGACTACCTCCTCTGCATTTTGAATGTACTCAGATGCAGGGATGGAGCAGACACACCAATATTTTTTCCAGGGTGATCTGGAAGACATTACAGAAACAGAATAGTTTTTCTTTTCCTTCAACTTCTCTATCCCTGGAGAGATGGATTCCAGTTTAGCTCCTTGTGCTTTACAAGAAATGCAATTAAGAAGCCTCTGTCACTGCCATTGGAAGCACTCCCTAGACATCAACTAGGCTGGCTGAGGAATGTGTGTGAGATCATGTCCTCAGTTTTTACATATGGAGGAAAAGACAGAAATGGCGCAATGATGTTAAGGGTCCTGGTGTTTCTGGAAGGAGAAAAGAAGCTGATTTTTCCCTTTTTTTTACAACCCCAAGCCACATCCAAGGCTCCTCTCTTGGTACTGTACTGTGATGACAGACATGTGGTATGTAAAGTACCAATCAAATACAGATTTCCCTTCCCAGTTAGCCCCTATCCACAAAGCAGGTGTTTCTGCATAACACCCAAGGAATCCATGCTGCCTGTCTACATAACTGCCAGTATGAGACCTTCATGCATTGGCATGCTGCAGTCATCTTCAGCTGCTGTCCACCTGCTTCATGACTTGTGTCACCTCAGGAAAAGCCTCTGACCAGGACAACCCAATAAAGCTTTCCTCTTCTCATCATGTATTTTGGAATTTGTGTATGCTTTGCCCAAGCAGGGGATGAGTTAAGCCCAGTGGGAGAGACCTGTATTTTAACAGCTTGCAATAACAGTATTTCTAGCACTCTGGCTGGCAAGAACGGACTGGGTAAACTCAGATCAGCCACAAATCATGAGCAGAGGATATAAACAAGTCAGGAAAGGGTTTTCTTTATCTCCATTAGATGATCAGTACCAAGAAGGAAGCAGACATTTTAGAGAAGAACCCATCAACCTAGAGTGGGGATTGTCCTTCCCAGAAATGCTGGGTTTTGCTTCCCACACCCCAAAGGCAGATCTCATTTTAGTTTCCTTTCTGGTGTCTTGAATAACATTTTTATATTTTCTTCCTTTTATGTTTATTTTTAAACAAATGAGGGAGCACAGTGTCAAACATGAACACAAACCAGCAGAAGTAAGTAAATTCAAAGTGAAGGGTGCAGCTGTATTGCCAGTATCTGCCATGGGGCCTTTGGTTTGCTTCTGCTTGTGAACGACATGCTAAGGCTGACAGTTTGTCAGCCTTCATTTCCCATTCTTGTCCTTTCACTAGTTTGCATGATTATCCAGCCCTCTGCCTCTGACAAATACATCTACATTTTAATTTTGCCCTCTGTAGGAGGAACACTACTACTGGGGTTCAGCCAGTCCTTAGCTCTCAGCAGCTTCTTCCCTCATAAACCTCCTAATATGTGATTAGGAAAAAAGTTTTACTGCACAGCTCTCCTTTTAAACACTAGCCTTGTCCTTGTGTAGTAAGACCCAAATAACTGACAGCTTTCCATCTCCGCTGCCACAGCGCAGCACTTGTTTGTTAGTGGCATGAGTTAGCAGAGCTGGGAACCTTCATTGCTGACTGTTTTATTCAGCATGGAGACCCCAATTAATTGCCTGTAAAACCAGGCTAGAGCTGTGGGCGCTGCATACAGCTGCACCTAGAAGTGGTGCTGCTCGCTGATGCAGGATGGCCAGGAGGCTGGCCAGGGCAGGATGGGCACCGTGTTAAGTCAGAGGTGGTTTCACCTTCCTCTGTCATTCAGATCTTCCCATGTAATGTACCTCACTCCCAAATTGGAGGAAGAAGTCAAGTCTGAGGAATTAAGAGCAAATATCACGTCAGCAGGAAGGAAGGCTGGGGCAGGGTCTGATGGAGATTTGGCAGGAACAAGAAGGAAAGAAAAATTAATATCTGGGGGGACCCCGCCCTTTTTCCATCAGACATTTAGGCCTTTTTTAAGAAGCCAAGTGCCCAGTGAAAGGCAGCATGGAATGAAGAAAGGGATAGATGTTACCAAAGGAAAAGTATTTGCATATCCCTGTATATGCATATCCCTGCTGCCAGACATCCTGCCTCTTTTGGACATTAACCGGGCATGGCCTGGGGATGGCTGAGCCTTGCACCTCTCTGAAGGAGTCCAGGGTTGCAAACTTTGCTTTTCTTGGTGGATTCTGTGACTTAATACCCAGTTGATATCCCAGCCATGTCATGTGCATCTTTCCTCCCTAAACTGAGTGGAAAATACTGTGTACAGTGTACTAATGATTTTCTACTGAACTTAAAGGCGAATCTTTGCTATCATAGATGACATTCTAATGAATTCTCTTTCAGCTGAACTTCTAACATTTAGAGCAAACCTGGTTTTGAGGGGGAAGAAATGCAGTGAATTAATTCACAAGCGTGTGTTAAATATTTAATCTCAAAGTTCACCCCTGAAATAAAATGCCTTTTTTTTTAGTTTGGATATAACTGATTGTGATCACTGTCTACAAAGAAGTTCCAGAATATTCCAGATGAAGAAAAGATAAATTAACTGAGGCTCTGGAATGAAAATAACTTGCTAGCCAGGGCTTGCGAAGCCACAGGTTATAGTGTGCATAGTATATGCTTGGAGTCAGCAGTGGAACAGACAGAAGGATATGCCCTTCACAGGCTGCTACCCTGCAGATTTCCACTACTGTAACTGCATCTGCACCTGTCTGAGATCCCAACAACCACTCACTAGGTCTCACCTTGGTCAAGCCCTGTTTTCTACCCCAGAAAAACAGGTTTGGGGAAAGATTCTTTCAATGAATCAAAGCAGCATGGGCCAAAAAGATACAGCCACTAGCCAGATCAACTCTGTTCCTGTGAGACAGGAATAACTCTGAAGATGTCCAGCTGCAGCATTTGCCACCCCACCCCATCACCACCATAGCGAAGGGGACAGAGATGCAGAAATGCAACATTTACTTCTCAAGGTAGTTTCCCCAACTTGCTGCAAGCTTTTCAATGCAGTTAAATTTACACTTCTTGGTCTGTTGGATATTCTGCACTGTGCACCCCTGATAGGTTTGAGAAAATGAGCAAGAGTGTGTGTGTGTGAATGGTTGTGTTTGTTGCAATGAGTGTTGAACGGTCATTTTTTATTATTGCCTTTTCTTCCCCCATTTAAGTGGCTTTCAATGAAAACAAGTTGCTTTTCAGACAATTCACAATGGACTCAAATTCTCTTATTGCTGTTTACAAATGTGTTTATGAAAGCTCAGGCAATTCCAGCAATTATGGCAATATTTTATAGTATGAGATGCATCTTCCTAGTATTGGCGGTTGCAACAATCTAACTTTGAAAATTCATCTCTCACTCCACCCTCTTCAGAGAAACTAAATCCCAAACTCCCTTTTTATTACATTGTACATTTACATGGTAGAAATAATCTATCCTTCTATTGCCCTGTAAAAGGGAAGTCAATATTTTATCTCTTGTTTTATAGCCATTGTAATATCCAAATAATACATAACAATGGTACATTATGATAACTTCATTATACTCTGATCATGCTGGTGAATAATGTATTGTTCTGAATTTTAAACATGACAGAAAAATTACCTATTTTTATTGTTCTTTGGTATTTCTCAAATGTAGCTGTAACAATAACATTTCAGCCTGCATTTTGCATCCACTGAGACTGCCAATCCTCATGATCAGAAAAGATGTCGTCTGGGGGTTTTTAGTCATTGTGTGTGTTGCTAGACATGCAGCACAGTGCAAATTACCAAGCCAATATTTACTGATGCCAAAGTTAAAACATTCACATGGAAACGCACCTGCAGTGTTAATCAATCCATCTTTGCTGCTATTCCCCATTGCACAAAAGTAGGCTAAGGGCCAAATTTTGCTCTGTTACACCAGCACAATTCTGGAATCGCTGCAGTGATTCCAATGAGTTTACAGTCAGGTAAATGCAAAGCAAATGAGGACAGATTCCTGCCTTATATTGCAGCAGCAGAATAATTCACTGAGGGTAGTGCTGCTAGCTCCTGCTTCATTGTTACCTTGATAATACCTCAAGCTACAGAAGTCATGTTGATGCTTGACTCTCACAGTGCAGAGGACTTTCTTTCAAAGCAGGTAGCTCCTATGCTGGAGTCGTATCTATGCAGAGGTTGTTGTTGTATTCCCATTGCTGTGGGACGTGCAGAGAAAAATAGACATTGCTTGAACAAACACCTTTGATAACTAAAAGTAAAAGCCCAGTGTGATATGTATGAGGTCAGGTCTATTAGAGCTGTGCTGGATTTGGATAGCTGAGGGTTTGGCCCCATGTGTAGAGAGTAACTTCATTTTGTCAGTGAAAGCACTGGGCACCAATTTTTATTGAAAAACAAGCCAGTCTGTTTCGATTAATGTTTGATTCCTGCACTCAAAATTATTGACTGGCATTTTTAATCATGGTTGGTTTTGTTCTTACTGCAGCATCCATCTTGTTGAAAGTTCTGTCCATTGTAGTCAAACAAATATAAGATTAAAAGTATGAATCAGGGATCAGAACAGTACCTGGTCAGGATGTGCATTAGGATCAGTGTCAGTGTGGTTATTGAGATCCAAGATTACCCTACTGAAAAACCCTCATCAGAATGACGTTATGTATATCTAACAACTTAGAGAGGTTTATAATACACACAAATCTCATTCCTGTTTAAAAATGCATGGCACAGAAGTGCAGCACCGGCTGCTTCGCTCTGTGGGCTGTGCCACACTGCAGGCCAGCACATGCGAAGGACATATTACTATTGATACTGTGAAGCAAGGAGCACTCCAGTGACACCAGTCCACCAGGCACCAGTTCATGCAAGACCACAGTACTTTGTACCACCACCCAAATCTCACACTAGTTTGCAGAACCAAGCCTGTGCACTTTGGTAGTGAAGGCAGTTTTGCAATGTCAAAATGAATCAAAACCTGTGCGGTTGGGACTCATTAAATGTCTCAGCTCGTTCTGTGTTTACTTGCTCTGTCACATAACAGGCGTGCTGCTGCAGTGACCTTACCCAATCAGGAGGGCCCCAGATGGCAGGCAGCTGCTCTGCCCAGCTCAGGTCACTGTGGATGCTGCCACAGAATTTTAGAGGAGACAGCTTCCATCTGGGTTATTATAAGACCTCATCATGAATAAATGTCTTTACTGATGGAGTCTTGCAGGGCATTCTGACATTTGTGTGTATCACCGAGCAGCCTTCAGGTAAGCACGTCCACTGTCTGTGATTGAAACACTCAGTTAATGACGGGTTTTTTTATTGATGAGCAGAAGGAAGTGCCAAGTCACGCAGTTCATATAATTTCTCTCCTTGCTTCTTTCCTAGATGAAGGGTTGTGGGATATGTTTGTGAAGGACATCCCTCACAGCGCTACCTCCTACACAGTTGGCCTGGACAAACTCAAACAGGGTGTGACCTATGAATTTCGGGTGGTAGCTGTCAATGAATTTGGCTATGGAGAGCCAAGTGTTTCCTCTGTGCCGATATCAGGTAATAATGAATTTTTTTAAATATATTTTCCAATTGAATATTTTTGAGTTTGAGGGGGGTAAGGACAGGGTGGGGGGAACAACCCAAATTCTGTAGTTACAACAAATAATCAAGGACAGCTTGTTTTCACTTGTTTTAAGATAAAACCAGAGGATATAGTGGTAAAAAAATCAAGGCTTGTTACTACAGTATGCATTACACTCAAGAGGAAAAATGCACATGTGCCATTTTTAAGTTTGACAAAGGACCTTTTCAGGAAATTCCCAAGTGTTTATATGGAAGATTTCTTGCCCTAAGACTAATTTGTCCAGTCTACAATTTGTTTGCTTTTTCTCCTTTCTTAGTCTGTTACTTTTTTGTTTGCTCTGCTTCTTTTTTTTTTTCCCAGAGTTTTCCGATAAATATATTCTGTGGTGTTTTGCATTTAGCTCTCAAAAATACAAAAAGTAGTTTCACTAAATTATTCTTGGTATCCTCTGCACTGAAAGTTGCAGTGTGGTGTGATACCTCCTATTCTTCTCCCTCATAACAGCTAACTGGTGATGCTCTGGGGTTTTTCCCACCCTCCAAGCTCTCTTCTGCTTAATCCCAGTAAACAAGGTTCTGGCCTGTCTGTGGTTCCCAAAACCCTTTGAGCAGCCCAGCTGCTCTGATTTTCTGAAGGAACTTCAATACCTCAAAAAGCAAATTCTGCTGAGCTTGCCATGTCTGAGCAGCTCGAGTTCAATGGCCTGTTGTGAAGTGGGAGAGCTTACTCTCCCGACAGCTTTGCTCAGGTCTTTTACCCTTGCAGAGACAACTGTACTCCAGGTTGCTTTTGAGCCATAGGTTTAATCCCTGCTGTGTCAGCAAGGACGGACAAGAGGAGTAAAAGAACCTGATAAAACAGCTTTGTGATTCAAAATTCTGGAGGGTCCTGAGAACCTGGCAGTCCTCCAGTATCTGGAGTGGCTTTTATCTCTTTGCTCCTCCAGTGAAAAACATAAACACCATTCAACAGTTACCCAGCAGGCAAGAGCAGTAAATGCTGCTATCGCCATCACGGCTGCGTTTGTCCTTACACAATTAACCACTTAGCTTGTGAGAGCTGTCTATGGATTTCAGTGTGAGTGCTCCCCTTGCTTCCCTTCTTCAGGACAAGGGCATAGACAACCCACTTCAGACACCAAGAGTCAGTGTTTTTCCTTATCTGTGGTTTCACAGAGGCTGTAACACAACATAAAGGGTCAGTAATCATGTCAGTCTTTCCTTTCCTGGAAGACATTATTCCTCCAAAGCTGAGCATGCATCTCCTTGTGATTCTTTTTATATATAAACCGCTTGTTTGTAAGTTCTCCACTTGAACAGAACTATTTAATTCACCTCCTTTTGATGCTTCAGTGTTCATCTGAAATTGCTGCATGAAAGTAAGAGGTTTCCATTGAGATTCACAGTCATAAAAGTATAAAGCACTTCAGACTGGCCACTTCAGCTAGCACAGGGAGGTGTAAATTGCATTGAATCTGCTCAGCCCAGCATGGCTTGTGCAGTTTGCCTTTAGGATTTTATTGGCCTGCACCGGCCTTCTAGCAAAGGAAGATTGTGTCTACTTTTCACTGCTGCAGAATACTTAGTGATCTGGAACAAATCTGAGCTCATATCATCAGGTTTACTGCAGACTTGTGTGTAGATCAAGGGCTCAGGACAGTCAGGGAAAGAGTGTGCCTGGATTCAGTGATAGTGAAGGGTTGAAGTTGATCTCCCAGTACTGCCTATTCCTAACAGGTGTTCTTTATGGACTACAGGGAAATGATATACAATTGCTGGCTTGTGCTCCAGCAGCAGCATTTTTTTTCTTTCACAGAGCTGAGAGATGCTGACAAAGACAATATTACCACAAGAAAATAACAATACCTACTACTTTAAACCAAGACTAGCAAATAACCCTAGAAAGGGGAAGGTAGTATCATTTTGCATCTCCAGATGAGGTCAAATGGGGTGAAATGACTTGAGATAGCACAAAATCCAGGCAACTGAATTGATACCCATGTGCTGCACATCAGCCTTGGCTAAGCTGATGGGGAAATGATATAGAGAAGCAGTGAATGTTGGAAGTTGGAGTTAATGGAGGTACTGAAAGGCACTGAACCAAGAGTACTCTGTTCTCTGACACTAGCTCTATTTTTCAAAGAGCCACTGAGCAGCTTTTTGGCGATGCAAGCCTCTTAAAAAGTGGAATACTCGTGGGTCATGACAGATATATTAGTGGTTCATCTGACCCAGGTGGTACTAAGCATACTGTGGTAGTCAAGAAATGCAGGTGTGTGGAGCTGTGGGAAGAAACTTCCCTCTCTTTGCTTAGTGATCATTTCTCATCTAAGAGATTCTGCAGTTCTTCTCTGGGTGTGTGAAAGATGCTTGTGGAGCTGTTGGAGCTGTGATATGCTCCTGTTCTCTTTGCCATCTCAGAAGTGTCAGCAAGCCCCTTGAAAGTCTGACTGCAGAGTAAACTTTCACTGCCTTTGAACACCTCTCTTTTCTGAACACTACTATAGATGTGTTGTTCACTATAGGGAAGGGGAGACAATTTTGAAAGGGCATAAACAGGAATTATTTGGGTATTTTTTGTTTGTTCTTTCAGCACAAACAGAAGCCCCTTTCTATGAGGAGTGGTGGTTTCTGCTGGTGATGGCTCTCACAAGTCTGATCCTCATCCTCCTGGTTGTGTTTGCATTAGTCCTGCATGGCCAGAGCAAGAAGTACAAGAGCTGCAGCACAGGTAAGACACTGGTTCTGTGCTGTGCACATGCTCTCAGGAGCTGTGGAAATTATAAATGTCTTCTCTTTGAAGCCCTGATTTCATCATCATGGACTTTCTTAATAGGTATTTTGTTTGGCAAAAGGCTCAGATCTGTTTGCTATCTGGTTTGGTAGAAATGACTTTTGCTCATAGCCATACTGGGCAAAGAGTGCTTGATCTTCTCAGACTTCAGATGCTAATCAGCCATGGGCTTGCATAGGAAATCCCAGGGACTGTAGCAAAAGCCAAGGAGTCTGGGTCAGATGCTTGGCAGAAGACCACAGAAAAGGAATGAGCTGAGACCTCATTAGTTTTGTCACCATTCCTTGATAGATGGAGAGCATGAGAAAGTGTCTACTTTTTCATGGCTGTATCCAATGCAAATGTTCTAAGTCTGTATTCCGAGGACTATATCACAATTACTTTATATTAAATAGAGTGCCCTGCATCTCACATTCATTCCCTAAACTAAGCTGCAGTTGCTGGGCTGGGAGCCAAACAGCTAAGAAGTGTCTTGGTTATCTGGACCTGTTAGACTTTAATGCATAACAAGCATCAAGCTTTGAATTGTTCTTTGGTTACAGTTTTTAGTAGTCTCCTTTTACAAGAGAAACAAGAGCTACCTGCTCTATAACTAGGAATGTTAAAACAGTCCACTTTCTAAACAAGTAGTTCTTGAGTTCTGAGTATTCTTTCTACCTCCTTACACGATAAAGACTTGGAAAGGTTTTTCATACGTCTTTCTTGGTAGCCTCCACCTCCAGCAAGCAATTGCTCTGATGCCAGGAGATGCCAAAAAAAGCCCATTAATGAGTATCATCAGGAAGATGGGGCTTTGCATTCCCTATTTTTAGGGATTAATGTAATGAAGGAGTATTCCAGGCAGTCCCAAAGTGGAGATCTTTTGTTTAGTTATAACTGACTTCTAGCAAGTGTTAGAAAATAAAATTTCTGTTCCATGAGATATGAGTTGTATGAATACCATGGCATTTTACTAAGTTAATACTTGGTATGCGAAACTCATAGAAAAATGTCTCATCTTCTTACCTTTGCTCTGTGGTTGGGGGACAGACATGAAAAGACAGTTCTGGCCTGTACTATCAACTAGTATTGTTCACACCAAGTCTTAATCTGGCACTGAAATTGAAGCCAAGGATAAAGGACCTGTCTGCTGCAAAGTGGCAACATGCAACCTGTCCTTGTGCCTGGAACATGAGCTGAGCTCACACCTTTGGGACTTAAAAAAAAAAACATGGGAGCGAGTCAGTTCTTGCTACATTTGGTCACAAGGAAGAATGTACTTTGTTGTATTTCCATCTTTTTCCAGTTTCTGTCCTTTTTCCTGCCATACATTGCCCAATGATTTCTCACATCTACATCTTATTCTCATTAAACTCTGGAATCTTTTTCTCAGTTGCTGTCAACTTAGCCTATCTCTTGCTTTTTTCTTTTCTCCTGAAGCGCCTCGCTTCTTTTATTAAAAGTCATCTCAGCTACACCGTGGTTGGTGAAAAGAGAAAAGCCCTGTTATGCATACTTCATT
>JANHGL010001851.1:72188-93294 GCA_024611195.1 Ceyx melanurus
TTTCCTCTTTTTCTGCCTCTCCTAGTTTTACTTTCTCTTGCTTTGCTTCAACAATACCCTTTGCTGGGATTCACACCATCTGATTTGGGACATCTTCAGTGACCGCTTGAATTAGTCATCAGGCTTCTATTTATAGTCAAAAGACAAGAATAAGCACAGTTCACCTGTGCTATTTTAGATACCTGGAAATAAAATTCATCCATCCATGACTCCTTTCCCCTCTTTTGGCTCCTTCTGACAGTTCATGCTCCTGATAATCTTCTCTTCTTTGCTTTGACTCTTCTCATTTGCCAGTAAGAAAGATAAAGAGATTTTCAAATAATTCATTTGAAAAAAAAAAAATACAAAGAAGGACAAATTATCTCCTACAGTTGTATTTGGGGAGAAAGTGCCTTTGTTTCAGATGAATTTTTCATTGCCTGGCTCCAGGTAAAACCATCTCAAACGTAGAAGAGTCGGTCACTCTGGATAACGGAGGCTTTGCTGCTCTGGAGCTCAACAGCAGACACCTGAACATCAAGAGCACCTTCTCAAAGAAGAATGGAACCAGGTAAGAAGCTGAAAACATCACACTCTTGGAAACTGCTTTTTACTGACTTTAGGCAACTGTTAGATAGGCAAAGGGGAGAGACTATTGTCTGGAGGATATAGGGAGGTCTTTAATGCCCAAGTTACTGCCCCAGGCTGGCTTCTAAGTATGACTTAATTGTGTAATTTCAGAGAATAACAACATCCCATACACTCACCATTTGCATTTCCCAGGTCTCCTCCTCGCCCAAGCCCAGGGGGGCTGCACTACTCTGATGAGGATATCTGCAACAAGTACAATGGAGCTGTGTTGAGTGAGGGCTTGGGCCTGAATGAGAAGCCCTTGGAAGTGTCAGAGTCAGAGGTAAGGGTTTCCCTTTGCCTTGTCATGTGTTGCTCAGTAACTGCAGACTTTTGTTTCCCTGATGAATATGGCAAGTCTTTGAAGTCCAAATCCCATCCCTGCATTATACTGTATTATCATTGGTTGTCCATCTTGAGGACTTTAAAGTGTCCAATTCGCTGGTGTTCATACCACATCTTAAAAGTAAAATGTCAAAGGAAAGAATGACAAGCAGGATGCAGTCAGTGCAGATTCCAGACCTGGTCTTGGCAAATACTCAGTTTTCAGTGTTGCATAGAAAGGCAGGTGCAGTCAGACAGTGTGTGCTCACCTCTTTGGAAGGGACTGCAAAACCGTTTCTACCTGGGGGCTGCAAACTTTGAGTGCTCTTGGGAAAACATGTATATGCTGCAAAATAACCATCTGTCTGCAGCTGCCATCTGTATGAGGTTGAAGGTGGGACACACTTTGGATTGTTGCACAAACTGAAATATGGAATGTGGTTTGAAATCTTCACAGTGTCTTTTTCACAGCTACAGTGAATACCAAGATTCAGAAGAGGGGTCTTGGGTGGTGATAACTGCTGCCTCTGTTACAGAGGAACACTCATAAGTGGGGAACAAGTGACCTGCCAGAGAGTACATCCCTCACAGGGAGACCTGTGAGGGCCCAGCATTCAGGTTTCTGAGCAACCCAGCCTGCAGCTTTAGATTATCTCAAGAACAGCCTTCTGTTTGGGTTGCCTCTGGACTCTGTTCTCCAAGGAAGATGAGTATATGCCAGTGTTATCTAGTTGGCAGTGCTCCATCTTACGTCTTTTATCCCTTTAAAAAGAGAGAGTGCTTGTGGTCTGTAAAAGTCTCAGAGTGGCCAGAGGTGAATAGGCAGACTTCAAGAGATATCCAAAAAGGTAAATCTGACTCTTGAATCACGTCTTGTCAGCTGAGATCCTGATGAATTTGAACTGACAGCACAAGAAGCGAGCAGTGGGCCAAACCACTCCAAACCTGACCCTTCTAGCAAGAATAAATCAAGAGCAGCAAGCAGTGAGAGAAGATGACAGTTTTCATCTGTAGCTTTTCTGCAGCTGCAGCTACAGCTGCTTTTCCTGGCTACCTAGCTCTCACCTCCTGTTAATTACCATGGACAGCCTGCTGCTTTGTGCTGCCCTGTGGCCAACCCATCGTGCAGGCAGATTTCCTGGGTGTAGCTCAAGTTATTGTCTATGCAATGCACAAACGTTACCCTCCAGATTAAACCCATAGTGCTTTGGTCATGTCACTGTAACAACCCAGCATTAAACCTGTCATTAAAACAGTTTGCTGAGCATGATCATGAATTTAGCACTGGCACCTTTTGACATTAATTTCAATGCCCCATGTGGTATTTCCTGGTAATGCTCAAAAGTCTACTTGCAGGGTGTCATTACTGCCTTCTATATACACCGTTTGTACAACATAGAAGAAAGTGATTTTTGTTTCTTTTTCTCAGGCTATTATTAATAATATTTATTTTCTGTGTATTGCAATCAAGCCTTAAGGTCTCAATTGAGATTCTGGTGTGTTTGTGAATCTGCGTATGCATGTGAGGATGTGAACAAAATGTGTATCTCCTGTTTTTTCCTTGGGGCTTTGATATGCAGCCCTTCTGTATAATGTCTTTGATGCTTGTTTCGTTTTGTGGTGGGGAGTGCTTTTAGGCATGAAATGTTAATATGCTCCCAGTAGATGTAGCAATAGGAGATGCTGCCTTTTGATCAGCCTGAAAATGCTGTTTACATTGGCTGGTAGAGACAGGAGGTGAGAGGTGGGTATGGATGTTTGACCACTCTCTTTTCAAGTATTCCTGTACCTATTAGCTCTTCCTGTTGGCCTCTTCTTTGTTTTTTGCTTCTGTTCTCAAAGGAGATCTTAACAGACAAGCTCTGTTTTCTTTGAATTTCATCTCTCTTAGCAGGCAGAAATGTTTGCCATTATATGAAGAGTTAAAGTTAAATTTTTTATGTAAGAGCTCTATGCAGGTTTGGTCCTCTGCAGCAAAGGGGGTCCTGGTGGTCTTTTCCTCTAATACATCTTTGCAAGGATCTCAAATTCCACTTAATAAGATGCAAGTAAGGGCCAAAAGCTGTGCTTTTGCTTTCAACTCACATGTCAACTGCTTAGTCTTACCCCTGTTGCCTGAGGTGTCAAGATTTTATATGGAAAAGGAGGAAGCTCACTTACTTCATGTCTTATGAGGTTTACTGAACATGAAGGAGACTTCAAGAAACTCTCAGGCTGACTGACTGCACTTACAACACAGGTGCCTGGGAGCCTTCCTTCGAGCTCCCTCTTGATCAGGAGAGCAAAAGAGAAACCAGAAGAAAATCAAGCAGACCAAGCTGTACTCTTAATATTAATAAATCAAGTGGTTAACTTACTCCATGTCATGAAAGCCAAGCACCAGTCTGTTAATGAGGTTAAAGTGGTTTAATTGGCAGGTATGGAGCAAGAGTGCTAAGAGCGTAATTTCTAAATTATTAATAATAGTCTTTTAGGTAATGAGTAAGTGGAAGAGGGTCTGGACACATAATCTGAAGAAATCTTTTACAGAAGTTTGTACCACGTACAGAAAACTGATGATATATCTGCAGTGTCATTGAGCCATGGAAGAGCTCCTGGGAGGATGGGTGGTGTGTGTTTGGTTGTTCTCACATGTCCTTGTGGTCTCCCAATAATGGTTTTCAGTAGATAGTGGCTGCAGTCAGTGAGAATATTATCAACCAGTGCTGAATGCTAACAATGCTCTGGTCTTCCCAACTACTCTCTGCAGTCTAAACAACTTTTGCTTTCTCAGCTCTGTAGGAAGATGTTACAAATTTCCACTTAACAGGGAACATGTTTTAACTTGTTACCAATAAAGTCTTCCAATGGTTTTGACAAGTTGGGTGCCATGTGGAAACCAGCTGCAGGTGACACATTAAACAAGCAAGGGTTCCCGTGTCCAGAGAAATCTGCCTACTAGGTTACCTTGTCCGGTTCACAGCATATGCATTTCATGTCAACCAAAAGAAACTGCTGCCATCTACATTTTTAGAAATTAGTTCATAAGGTTGTTTTTCATGCAGTCAGTTCAGGAAAAAAAAAAAAAAGAGGAAGATAATTTGAACTATTTTTCAGATTTCCTATTGACTGAGCTAGACAACTCCGGTTGCAAGCTTGCCTTTTAGCAGCACTTATGCATTTCCTGAGACCAATAAACCGTTTAAATAGTCTTTAATTTTCTGTATTTGTTGTTTCATAGGCATCCATGCACCTTTGGCTGACAGTCTGTAATGTCACCATACACCCAATAACACCCCAGCCTGTGGAGGTTTCCAAGGCAACAAAGCCACAGTCTCAGGGAAAGGAGAAAACCAAAAATAAAGCAAAAAGCTCTGCAGCATTTCTATTTACTCAATATTTTTTAAACCACTAAAATATAATCCTCTAGTATAAGCTGTCTGTATTATCATGCAAAACAGGTTTACCTTGCTTCTCCTTAATTTTCATCAGGGCAGAGAAGGATATGGGATGGCAATTTAAAGAATTCAATGACAGTAAAGGTTGTTATTAGTACCTTTTGCAGCACAGATCTTAGAAGATACTTAAGAAACATGGACAGAATAGTCAGTTCTTGCCTGGTTTGAAGGAAACACAAAGAAAACATATTGTATGGATACTGACAAGTAAGTTATTCATTCCAGCATCAGTGCTAATGAAGGTGAAAGGCTGAAATTAGTGCAGATATATATGTTTCATGAAAATTACTTCTAAAAGGAACTGGCCTTATTTACATCAAATTAGTGCTTTCTGTTGATATAATGGACTAATTAGTGGACAGATTATCAGCAGGTGATACTGTTTTAATTTCCCTCTTTCTGTTCATGTCAAGTCCAAGTGACACTGTATTTCAAAGGGCAGCATCCCATCTAAAAGTGTCTTCAGAATTTCTCATCTTTATAATCATAGAATCATTTGGCTGGAAGAGACCTTTAAGATCATCAAGTCCAGCCATTAACCCTACACTGCCAGGTCCCTAAACCATGTCCCCCAGCACCACATCTACACGGTTCTTAAACACCTCCAGGGATGGGGACTCAACCACCTTCCTGGGCAGACCATTCCAATGCCTAACCACCCTCTCTGTAAATAAATTCTTTAATATATATAATGTTGACTTCTGGCAATGTTGAAAGAACTTGGTTTAGGTAAAAAAATTATATTTGTTTTATAGGTAAGTATTATTCTGCTAGCAATGAACAGTATTCAAGTGGCTCCATCAGTATTATTATACCTATCAAGTCATGTGTTGGTCTTCCAGATACAGCTTGTTTTCAGCCTTTTGTCTTTATATTTCTATATGTCTGTGGGGACGTCAGGAAGACCAGTAAGAAACCACTAGAAGTTTGCAGCTTTTTTCTCCTTATGTTTATGACACCTCAACTCAGCTGTGATCCATCTTTTCAGCTGAGGCTTGTTTCTTTGATGAGGGGTGGCTGAGCATGTCCAAGTCAGTAGTAGTCATGGTGCATTGCAGAAGGAGTCAGAAGACACAGCAAGGGCAGTGGTAATGTTTTGCCTTTGATGGAGGGAGCACATCTGTGATAGCTAGAGGAGTTCACACCTTCAGGTGCTGCTTCTGTTGAGTGATCCAAAACCACATGCCTCTGCCCAGGATGTAAAGACTTTTTATGTGGATGCCCCACATAAACATCATCCCCTGGCTTACCAGGCATTTTTACCTTAACATTAGCTATGGAGCTGCATCAGAACATTTGGAGATGTAGACTGGTACAAAGTTCTATGCTACTTGATTCTTGATAAGAACAGAGGAAACCTGGATTTGGGGATCTTTTAGTCTGCAGGTAAAGTTCTTTACCTCTGCAGCTGAGTACCAGTCTGCCTGAACCGTTGCTGCCTGCTGTCATGCCCTGTCATGCTGCTACATCTGCAGTCATCAGAGGCGCTTTTGTTGGAGCCCCTTACAAAAACAGACAGGGCAGTGCTGACAGGGTGTTCCTTGCAGTAGTGCCAAGGCTCTGGAGCTGCTCTCTACATCCACTGTCTGTGAAGTGGTCCAAAGATGGGGATTTTCCAGGCATGCCACAAAAAACACCTGTTCAGGAAGGTCTTTGGAGGGAGTAGGGTGTTGGCTTCCTGAGGCTGGCAGCTGGTGCAAAGGAGTATTTTTCTAGAAGACAGACTTCCTGAATTCCTTCTAGAATAATTATTAAATGCTGGTAGGGTTTTGTTGTAATATTAATTACATGTCAATGCACCTGAAGCTTTACATTCTTAAAATAATCAATAAGTACATAATTCTGAAAGCCCAAAGCATGGCTAATAGTGGAAGGGAAATTTTTCAAAGCTGCAAAAAGCTGCTTTGCTCAGACTTTTGGAAAACTCTGGGAAAAAATTCTCAGCTCTGCCCATCACTCTGTGCTGGAAAATCGGCACAAAATAGCACTGAAGCAGCTATCTAAGCAAAGAAGTGTGATGATGGATGCATTGCCCTTTTCATACAATGGTTTGTAAGGCATTTGAGGATTGTTCTTCGGAGACCATTAAAAAGGAGCTTTAGAGGAGGAGAGACTAGTTGTGTGGCAGGCAGGATCAAGAAGGATGTGTGTGCAATGTGTGGTGTCATAGATCAGAATGATACCAACCTTTTGAAAGTAATTGCAGCAACTAACTGTTATGAGCTGCACTTACCCATATCTCTCTTGTATGTCTTAGGCAGCTACTACTTTGATGTTTAATTGCCTTTTGAATTGGCTACGCAAATTATCATGGGAGAAGAAAAGGAATAAAAGTTTTTGTATGCTCCAACCAGAGACTTTGAGAGAAGGGATGAGATATTGAAATGACTGGGTAAATGTTTGCATGCTGTATGGGATATGGCTGCTACTGGTGGGAACAGAAGGAAAATTGTGTACTTGGATACTTTGACCAAAGCTTTTTTTCTTTGGACTCAGAGGAGATGTACAAGCCCTCTGTGATTCTTCCAGCTGTATCACAGCAGTAGTACTTCAGCAGAAAAGGGGCAGATGCACAAAGCTTATCTAGTTACATCTCAATAGAGCTCCCACTTGATGATGTGAGCTTTGAAGCCATACAGACGCTATTCATAAATGTTTCAGGGATAAGATCTGCTCTGAACACAGGGCTACGCCTGAGCTACCCCAAGAAAGCAACCCCTACTGCCTGGCAGATCCTCTTCTCCAGATTTTGCATTCTCTTTCTTCTGTCACCACTGGTTGTGCACCTTTTTGTACCACCAATAATCCACTGGGAGATACAAATAGAGTTGTCTGCCTGAAAAAAAAAAAAAATCTGTGATTTTGCTTAATTCCCTTTCAGTGATGTAACTCATTTTCAGAACTTAACAGGGCTTGCAAGCCAAACTCAGAGTACCTTGCAGGTGGCCTGGTCTGACCACAACAAACAGCAGCATGTCAGATTGACTTCAGCGTGTTTGCAGGGAAGACTTTCTTTCTATCCTTGTATCAGATGAAGAAATTCTTAGTTGTAATAGCAGTCTTGTTGATTGAAAGCTGTCTGTTTCCCTGTGATATTTCTACACTTCCCTGCATCTTCTGTCAAAGCAGGAACTCCTGACTCCCACCAAAGCATTCTGCAGTGAATTAGAAGGGATTTCTCTTTTAAAACCAACATTTGTTGGGCAACACTACCTCTAACAGCAAAACCTGACTAAACCAGAGGACAGCGCTCCTCTCCAGTCCAGCATGTTACACTTGGACTTACAAACCACCCTGCCTTAAAATTATGGCTTTTGTCATCTGGGTGATATTATTTTAGAGTGAAACAGGACAAATCAAATTCTAATGCTTCCTTTTTTTTTATTTTTCTTTTTCCCCCCTGATGCTCCAGGCCACTGACTCGGATTATGAAGACGAATTGCCAAAGCACTCCTTTGTGAACCATTACATGAGCGACCCCACATATTACAACTCATGGAAGCGGCAGCAGAAAGGGGTGAAGCACCCAGCATCCTATAGATATGAGGAGTGTGCCGCCAGTGAGACAGAACCCTATTTCCAGACTGTCATCACAACACAGAGCTCAGGAGGGGTGTACACCCCAACAGGACAGCCTGCACCTGGCTCCCGGACTCCAGTGACAGGGTTCTCCTCCTTCGTCTGAGACAGGGCTGGAGGGTACAGCCAAACCACCGGCAACATTTGGGGGTACCCATCACAGTGACTGTATGTGTGTGACCGGTGTGGTGAACTCTAGGTAACTTCTCTATCAGGGTAGAAACAGATGGGAACAAGATGAGGTTGGGGTGTTATGGGTTGGGTTTTGGGTTTGGTTGGGTTTTTTTGGTTTTTTTTCTGAAGACAATCAATCCTAAAAAATATGGAGCTGAACTAGCTGAACCTTTGTTTTAAAAAAAAAAGAAAAAGGGGGAAAAAAGGCATTCTGAAAAGTGATGATTTTAACCACTTGTGAATAGTAGGGTTTTTTTAACCACTTTTTGTAACACTGCTTCAGGAAGCAGCTCCCAGGCCCTTCTCTTCCCTCTTTCTTTCTCTTTCTTTCTCTCCCCTGCTCTTGTCCCCCTATTCCCAACCAAGGAGGTGAATTCCCTAGATGAAATGAGTGACTTTGTGATGTGATTTGAAGAGAAAACAGAAAACCTCCCAGGGTCCTTTTCTTTTTCTTTTTTTTTTAATCTTTCCTTGTCATCAAGGTCAAGTAAGAAAAAATAGAAAAGGGACAAAAAAAAGCAGACACCTCCTCTCTGCTCTTATTGCTGCTCCCCAGGTTAGGAGCCCTGGCTGATCAGCTTAGACTCAGATGTGTCACTCTACTCTAGGCTCACTACTGGTTTATTTATACTGAATTGCTGAGCTGTTTCTTTCCCGTTCAAATGGGACATGCTGCATTCTTTAAATATTCCGACTCCAGGGCCTTTGGAAGAGGTGATGGCTCAAAAGAGCACTGTAGGCAGCAGTGAGTGAGGCAAGTGGGAAGAATTCAGATACAAGGTCAGTTTATTTTTGGTGTGGCTCTAATCCCCCATTGTAGACTGAATGTGCCATTTGAATTGATCTTTTTTTTTATAAGTCAAAGAACACAACCCAGCAAGCCAGGGGAATCTTTCAATTAAGATTGCAGTGACAAGCTAGAGAGTCTACTAATTGATGAGGGTTTTGACCATCAAAGTTATCCTGCCCTGTCAGTAGAAGTTTAGTATCCTTTCTCACCCAGACTCTGCAGTACTGCTTACTGATCTATAAAAAAGTACATGGTAGTTGAGTTTGCTTGATTTTATTTTTTTAGTACAAAGACACATCACACAGAATGGGTGAGTTTTGGTGTCCACAGGTGCCTTTTATTGATTCTTCAGCTTCATATCTGGTAGAAGCAACTGTGTCCAAATAAAGCTAACCAGGCTTTTCAAGCATTAGGGTCATGAATTACCTTGTGCAAATCTACAGTCTGCTTTGTGCACTTGAAGCTACAGCCTTTGGAAAGAAATTTTTAGGGGATTTTTAGTTTATTTTCCATCCTCTTCTATAACTCCCTTTTTGTTTTCATCTTTTCTATCATTTTCCTGAGTCTGTCATGTTTAGCAGCAAGTTCTTTACTCACAAGGAAGTTGACAGGGGTTTAAGGAATCCATGTCCAGCCCTGAGATCTAGCAACAGTCCTGGATCACCAGACTGCTCACTGCAAGAGTGTGAAAGATGAATTTGGAAGCAGGCAAGTCCTTGCCACTCCAGTATCTGGCATTTCCTCCCAGGTGGGTGTAGGTCAGCCAGAAAATTTGTTATCCTGCTGCTTGCTAAGGTCCCATCAGGGCACATATGGGCACTTCTAGTACTGCAAATTGTCGTTGTCCTCTTTGGAGAGATGTGGAACAGATCTGGCACTGGATGGTGGGGACTTCAAGGCAGGTTGTTGAAACCAACCTGGCATTGATTATGTTGGCTGTCAGTTCCTGCCTGTAGGGGTTGGTTAGAAGTAGTCTGGTGGCATCTCACCTGAACGGCTGAGGTCCAAGGGCAAGCCCAGCCCTCCTGTCACTTTTCAGTGCCTCTTGAACAGGGCAAATAACCTCAGAACTGCTTTTACTCTTTGGCCCTGCCTCTAAGCCCTGTTCTTGGTGCATACAGGTTTTGGGTAGCTTTGGCACTGGATTACTATTCTCTCCAAAGGCTCTAGAAAGAAAAAGTTCAAAACCAAAAGCTCCAGTGGATGTATTTAAGCACTTTTGAGTTTGGGATAATGATCCACAGCTCATTAGACGGCAAGGAATATTCAAAGACATGGGCCTGACCAAAACCCTGTGGGACATCCCAGCTCTGCACCTGGATAGGATGTGTGTGGGATGGAGAGGGGATTCCAAAGAGGATGAAGTGGAGCTTACTGTGAAGAGGAATGAAAAGCAAACAAAAAACCCACTGCCTTCTGTGCACTTTGACTGTTCTCTTAAGCCATATGGACTTTGCTTTAATTACTGAACTGACAAAAATTTGTTTGCAGTCTGAGTTTTTGTCTCTTAGACAAAATTCATTGCATTTTACATTTGTTTTCTTTCTACATTGTTATTTCATGCATCAAAATTACATCTTTTTAAACACCTTGTTTTATATACATGTGCCATAGCAATGCAATTGCTGTTGGAACTTTAATGGTGCTTATCCAACAGGTATGAGAGGTAGTGCTACAGGAGGAGCCTTTCAAGGACCACTTAAGGACTTAGGGATGTAGATTAGTAGAATGCAGATTGAACACTTAAGTGTTTTCTCCAAAGTAAAGCACGGTGCAAATAGTTTCCTATCTCTTGAATATTACCAGAGCTGAATTGGTGTAAGGTGCAGTTACTCCCTGGGACTGATCTGATACCATATTGAGAAAAAAACAAACAGAAAGAAAAAAAAAAAAAAAACCAAGGAAACCATCACAAATAAAGGGAATGGGTTTTGTGGCCTCTTCTCCACTGCATGGGAGCAGCATGATCTATAGAAGGTGAGGAGAATAGGCTATGCATTTTCTTCTCAGAATCATCTGTAACGAAAAGGCCTGAGCTTGCTGAGGACCTGCGGAGTTGTCTGTCTGACCCTTTTCTTCTGACTGCTGTAAAATAACAGATTAGGTGTGATTCCTTTAGGACCTGTTGATCTGAACAAAGGTATTTCTGTTCCATTCCAGTCCACACTGTTGTCATGCTCTCAGTTATGTATTGTTAAGAAGTTGGCTTTTCTTCCATGTAGGTTTAGTTTACACAGGCAGATGCAGAGTGTGGATGTGCACTGTCCTGCTCACCCCTGAAATGAGCACAGGATGTGTCTTCTGCTGCCCAGGATCCTGTATAGCTACATGTGTGATGTCTGTGCCTTCTTGATAACATGCTGTACTTGTAAAATATGATTAATGGGTAGGTTTTATTTACCTCAGATATCAGGTAAATTGTTCTATCTGGAAGGAAAGCCTTCATCAGTTAGCAAGAAAGCTCTATTTCATAGCTGTAATCTTTGGAAATTGCAGCCTTGAAATATGACTTTTAAATATTAGTTCTGTTACAACTTCACTCATCAAATCCATTTCTGTTTCCATCTTCCTGTTTACAACAGTCTTGAAAAATGAAGGTTCATATTTAAAACACTTTCTTAGGATATTTTATTCTTATTTATTTTTACTTCCCTGTGTTTCTCAGGTCCCTTGATGGCTGTTATTAAAAAGTAAAAATAACATCATGAAATGACCAAGGGAGACATTTTAGGGAACTGTTTAATAGGAGCTCATTTTTCATGCAATAACCATGGAAATATCCAATTTCCTACAGGGATTGTCTTCACCTCCCTCCCAGGGTTGAGATGATACCAGTCACCACTATCAGTGCTGCACCCCCCACTCCCATCAGAATCAAACCTCATGTTATTCCTATCAGAAATGATGTGCAAAAGTGCATGTAAGCAAAGGAAAAGTGCACTGTTCCAGCCCACTCTAAGTGGAGCATTTTATTCCTCAGAAGTCCCATCACATATGGTGTGTCCACCATCATTGTTCACACCCTTGGGTGGACTATTTTCCATTCCTATCTTTTAATGTACGACCAGTGGGAGTGGCAGCAGTGAGAAGGGACAGGAGAAGGCACTGTTTTACAGACTCATTTTCCGTATTCTGAGAATCCCCCTTGTGAAACCCTTTGTGGGGAGGGCAGAAAGAAGTAGGAGCACAAAGAGCAAAGGGTTTCATAAGCATTTTCTAAAGGAATCACACTGCAGCCAGTGATCCCACTTTTGGAAGCAGCTGACATTACTGAAGAAAAGAAAAAAACCATACAGAAGAAGAAACTAATCCATTACCAAAAAAAGGATTTAATATTTTTCCCCTCTTCATTTTGAGTGTTAAAGCCAGTAATGATTTACAGATGGGCCAGGATCTCATTTTTCCTGCTTATAACCAGGCCTCTGCAAGAAGCTGCTGTAGCAATTGTTTAGAATAAATATCCAAGTCTGTCTTAAAATGAGGATACATTTATTATCCTTGTCATTGCTTCCCTCGAGAAATCCATTGGGTCATCCAAAGATTATCCTCTCTGCTCTCCAAAAAGGGAGGGGAGGCAATTTTTATACATACAGATCACTGGTGTCTTCTCCACTTGCTGTTTTCAGATAAGCAGGGCAACTTGCTTCAGAAAAATCTCTATAAAAAGGAATTTATTGGGAAACTTTAAAAGCCGTAAACAAATCCCCCAAAAGAAAATAAAACAATAAAACCAAAACCCAAGATAATCTTTGGTAGGGTCATTAGAAATCTTAAAGTCCTAAAAACCTGTGACATATAAGACTGAATATGATCCCAAGACCTCCTACCTTTAGTGATCTCCTTTATCAGTAGCAGACAGGAGGGCACATGCAATGGGGGGTTATATCTGGAAAGGAAAAGCCATCAAAGAACAGTTTCTGGGTGAGCAGGTTGTACTGCAAACAGCTTCATTCAACCTGGAGCTCCTGCTAGTTCAATGAAATTACTTAGGTCACTTTTATAGGCTTTTGACAAGCATGTTTGGAATCCATAAATCATTATGGTATTACTAGAGGTCATGAGGGAAGAGGTATAGAATCATAGAACCCCTTAGGTTGGAAAAGACCCTTCAAATAATTGAGTCAAACTCAATGTAGACTGTAATTCAACCATTAACCATCAAGCTGTATGTTGCTGTTGTGTTTACACAAAGCCACATGCATAGTGATGTGGTTGTACATTATCCATTGAAACTTCCTTACAAATGTCACCCTTGAATTAGGAACACATTCACCCCAAGACTGAACATGTTGGACTGGGCATGGGCCTTAAGTGGCTCAACCTGTCAAGTCAGGACTTCAGTTTTTTGTATTTTTGTACTCCGTTTCTTCTCCCCCACTTCTCCACCCCCAGCCCTCCCAGACAAAAAAAGTTGGCTTTCACTTTTTGAAGGTGTAAAGTTTGCTGCCCCTGGTAGTAGAAGCCGCCACCGTTAAGCACACACATGACATTTGGGACAGGTGAGATGTTTGAACAAGGGGTGAAATACTATTGTGACTTGAGATTCAGGCTCTGACTCAGAATTTTTTCTTCTCAAAGGTGCCACCTGCCCATTTTAAATGGCCCCAGAGCCTCAAGACTTGGCAGGAAATTCATTATTTTAATGCTGTTTGATCACTGTGCACTTTCTTGGGGCTTGAATCACTGCATATAAAGACTGGAATGGGTTACAGAGCTTTATATCAAAGTGTTTTTCCATTTATGTCCAACTCTCTAGAAATCTTTCCGTTAATGTGACTTGGTGGTGTTCTGCAGGTGGGGCACCTGGGAAATGTCACCAGTGCTCCCCTCTCAATGCCATTAAGCTCCTGGGGAGTTCTGGGATCTGTAATGGTGCAGTGGGAGCTCTCGGGTAGCAGAAAGATGCAAGGACATGATATTATGGTGAGTTTGTAGCTAATCACTTTGCCACTCTTTGGATGGAGTCCATCCTCTGATTTGGTATCTGCCATCAGTTTAGGGGTAGGACCACTTTACACAGTTGTGTTTGAGTTACCCTTTGATGTACTATGGTTATCAGATTGTTGCTTTTACTCCAGTGTCTCCTTGGGGATTTGCCCTGGATTTTTGTTCCACACCTCTTGTTAGCCTCACCTTCACCACTCCACTATTTTATATGAGAAAGTCACTTCTTTTGCAAACTTGCTTCTAATTAAAAGAACCCTTTTTGAAACACGTGTCCTTAGTTCTTTTATTTTGGGGAGGGGGAAAAATATTTTCGAGCCTCTTCTGTTATTTTAGGCTTGAAGAAGTTTATGGGTGTCTTGCCAGCATGCTCAAGAGTTAACAGCTCAGGACAGTAAAAATGTAACAGGGGTTGAAATTCTTCGCTGTTAGTTTTGGACTGTAAAATCTTATAATACCCCAATGCTTCTTAGGTAAAATGACACTCTAAAATAGTTTACACTCCAAATTTGATCAGCCTTAAATATTTTCTTATTTGGCGGTAATAAAATTTCTCCAGATCCTTAACACAGGAGAGATGAAACCCATTCAGAAATGGAAACTTGTTGGGCCACCATGTTGTATTCCTTTGTTCTTACAAATAATATTTATTCTCTTCTGCAGGGTTGTAGCAGCAGTTAATTGCTTGCAGCAAATTTGCTGATGGTGGGGAGGCCAGGCCAGATCCCAGCTGGTGGAAACCAGGACAGCTTTGTTATTCCAGGTTTTTGGTGCTTTCCACCAGCTGAGCATCTGGCCTAGAGAAGTAAACTAAACACTGGCAGGTCAGCTACAGCTTTGGTGGGAGAAATGAAGGTGAGAAATCAATGTTTTCCCAGTGGGAAAAGGGAGGGGAAAAAAAAAAAAGTTAAACTGCTGAAGAAAGAACTCATATTCTTCTGCTCCTGAAAGTGGTATTATAAATAATGCAGTGTTGTATAAATACAGGCAGCCTTCTGTGGCTGGTAGCTTGTAATAACCCAGAGGTATCAATGTACCCATTTTGAAGATGAAATTCCTCACGCCATAGAATTTTGTGAACGAGACATTATTCTACAAAATTGCCGTAAGATACAGAAGTGTTTTTTTGAGGTCATTTCACTCTGAAGTGTATCATCCTTCTGCTTCCAGCCCTTATTCTTCTCAGGACAACTATCCTCCGCACATGTTTTTGTGGTTAGGCTTTGGAGCACAGACATAAACATGGGAGTGGATGGGAACTGTGCCATGGCATTTGTAGCCTAAACAACACCAGAGAAAACAGATTGGCTTCCCGCCCTGCCCTGAACAGCACAAGCAATGGCTTGACTGAATTGAGTAATCTGAGCTTTCATTACTGACCCTTTTCCAGCTATTTGTCTCATTTCTTTCCTCTTCTTCCCTTTGTGTTTTCACTTCAGCGTTATTTATTTTTCTCCTTGCTTCTTTTATATGCATTTTTTTTAAGCCTGCCACTTTTGTTAGTATGCGCTTTTCTCTTCTCTTGCCTTGCCAATTTTTTTCATTTCAGACCTGCATTTCCCACAAAATCAAAAGGAACTTTATCTGAACACGTTTTTGTTAGGTATTTGTGATTTTTTTGGGAGTGTTTTTGTTCACTTACACTGCGCCTCAAGAACAGGAGTCCTTTTGCCTTGCTGTCTGGTTTCCTTGGAAATGCAGGGCACGTCCCTCTAGGCCAAAGCGATGTGGCCACAGACTTCCCAGGCGAGTAGATACCTTCATTAAGTAGGCAATTGTTCACTGTTCATTAATGAGTTAGAATAATCCTAAATCAGATGAGTCTGACATGTAAAGTCATTCTGTAAGGTTTTAAAAGGAAAATTTCTCAGCAGCACTGAAACCCCAGTGAAGTCATTTGCAGAATCATAGAATCCACATATATATATGGAAAACTGAGCAAACTGCAAGCTGTTTTTTGCTGATGGTGACTGTGTCAGAGCAAGAAGCTCTGAATGGCCAAGTTGGCATTCAAAGGTACTTCCCTGAATTGTGCAACTTCTCGGGGGTTTAGTGCACCATTCACGTTGATCTGGTTCAAAGCAACAGTGCACAGAGTGGCAAAGATATGGGTGTGTTCTTTACCCTGAACCTTGATATTCTAAGTTCATGTCAGTGCTTGCCCTTTGTCCACTAAACAGGCGGTGCAAATAAGGCTAAAAGGCAAATATGGAAAAAAAAAGGTTTACCTATCCTTGAGCCTCATGTTGAGTGAAACATGTGATACAAGCGCTTTATAAACACAGGTTTTTATTTATACCACAACCTCCTTTAGTGGGAGGAAATTAAGGCATAGGCAAACTTTTACCCATGGGGCCAAGCTGCAGTTTTGTGTGACTAGTAAAAATGTGTCCATGTGGCCTTGACTGCAAATGTCCTCAGTGTAGGGTGAAGGAAACACATCTTTCCTAAAAAACAGCAGGATGAGTTATTTTTGGATCTCTGTAAATTGTTTTCCAGCACTATCATTCTTACCCTACCAGGGGAACATGACTGACCTAATTAGAGTCTAATTCCAACAGTACAAGACTCAGCTTGTAAATACAATTTTTTTTTTTAACTTTGGGTTATTATTTATGTTTGCACAAGTACATCTGATTGGTATAAACACCCCAGAAATGGAGGGTGGGGGAAGAGCAGTGCAATTTGAGTCATTGGAGAAACTGAACTATGGAAACTTTGGGATGAAGCAGGGCAAATTTCCTGCAGACTGATTTATTGAGTTTGTGACTTAATCTGCTGGGAGGCTATCCTCTGGGATTAAACCTAGTGTAACCTAATGGAAATCAGGACATGTTTTACCCTCCACCATAGAAAAGACTGGCAGAGGAAGGATGCAGCATTTCAATCCTTCATCCAGAAAAAAACATCCAGGGTGATCAATGAAGACATTTTCATTGATCTGTCTCTGCTTCCACGCCACAGGAGAAATTAAAGAGGTGAGAAAAAGTTGTTTTCAATAAAGCCCATTTCAGGAAGCAAATAAGGGTTAATCCAACCAGTCAAACACCTGGCTTTGGTTGCTATAGAAAAATCCTCCCAATGAGGTTGAGAAGCCTCCAGCACTACCTGCTTGGATTCTTGGGAGGGACTGTGCCTGAACATGCTCTGCCTGGCTCACATCCAGCACCTACTGATAGGGAGCATGTGATGCTGAATGAATCATGTGCCAAACAGCTTCAGCCCTGCCCTTAGTCTATGCACAGAATGTACCCAGGAAAAACAACCAGAGCTCAGGCTCCAGAAACAGAAGCAATGGGCCAAACTCTGCCCCTGGGCAGCAGTGCTGCTCTGAGTGCTGGGTCTGGCTGAGCAGAGATCTTGGCTCTAAAATGGATTACACCCACTGGGCTGTTTTTAACATGTGTCCTCGTGAGATAGGGTGGGTTTGGAGGTAAGGGGATTATGGTACAAAGAGATGTATGTTGCATGTTTAAAGCTGATGTCTTTAGGGCTGTGTGATTATTTTTGTGGGGTTTTTTTCTGGCTTGACTTCTAGTTTGGAAGTGGGTCAGCAGAAATTGAGGTCATTGCTAATGTGGCAATGCCACTACACTATCTAGCTCTGGCTGCTTCAGCAAGTGAGCTCAAGCTACCAACTGGGAGGTGTGAAAAGACAGAGAAGTTCTTCTCTGGTACATTGTGAGACGGATGAAGGAGAGACTGTCCTTGGAGGAGTGGGTGTCTGAGTGCACACAGCACTGCCCTCCGTGCTGTCTGTAATTAGTTTTATGCTGCAGCGCTGGCTCTGGCTTATAATTTTCCATCCTTGCTCAGAAATTATAGAGGGGTGAAAGGAAGATGCGTTTCAGCTGTCGATGCTTCAGAAGCATTTAGCAGTGTTGCCGGCTGAAAGGAGCAACATGGTGGTTTTGCTCTGCAGAGGTCTCAGAAATACCCAGGCGTGAAGCAGCATGTGTTTCAGGCTTGGTGGGAAGGAAGGTAGAAATCAGTGCCAGCCCTCAGTCATTCCCTGGCTGCTGGAGCTCTTTGAGGAAGTTGTACATCTGGTGCTTTCCCATTTACTCCTTTCAAGAGTCTTGTTTGAGAGCAAGGTTTGAAAGGAAGAGACAGAAATAAACAGCTTGTGATCCCATTTGTGGGACAAGAGGAACATAAGCGAATCACTAAAGATGGGACAATCCATGAATAAAGCCTGTTTTTTAACAAGGCTGACATTTTGGTGTGTCTGTTAGAAAAGTGTTGTGTGTTACAACATGACTTTTTCTATAGAGTGTGGAGGAAAGAAAAACCTTTGGGTTTACAGTACAAAAGATAAAAAAAAAAAAAAAGCCTGAAGTGCAGTAGAGCATGTATCTCTTGTCTTCTATCCACTGGTCTGTGTTCATGCAGAACTTCTCTCCCCTTGGCCTTGTTGAGTCCTACCAGCCAGCCAGTGGTAAAATCACCTTGTCTTCAGGAAAGACTCTGTAATTTAGTATATTTTTATACCTCTCTCTAGAAGCTTTTATAAACAGGAGTTTTCATTTGTCAGCCCTGCTTCTCTGAAGTTCTGCATGAGGTTTAATAATTGTCTTTTATGCTACATCAATTCAGTCGTTTCCTCAGTTGCTCTAAGATGTATCATCCTATTTTTACAGCTCCTGATACTATCGGTGACTATAGCCAGATATCAAAGTTCAGATCTCTTTCTGCTTGTCTTAACCATGGCTGGATTTGGGATGAAGCTTTGAGTCCCCACATATGTACTTTGCTTGGCCACCTGTCCCCTCTTGGCAGAGAGGAGTGCAAGGTGCTGCCTGCAGCAGAATGGTACTGTGCCCCAGAATGACAGTAACACAAACACAGGGGACGTCTCCAATGCATGAAAGCCAAGCACTGCTGCAGTGAGGAGCGCTAGATAATGTGCAAGTTAATATTGAACCGGGATTGTTGCCAGGGTAGTGTGGCAGGAGCAAACACAGCAAGAGCCACCATAGTGCGATGGACCATGTGGTGGACAGTGGATGAGCGTGGGAGACATGGGGGGGCCATGGTTTTGGCGATGTCCAGGACCACCATGGGAGATCCAGCAGTGGGGGGAGCATAGGTGACACGGAGTCACTCCTGTCCCCATGGTATAAGAATATATAGTCTTTCAATAGCACTGTGCATATTGTCAGAGCTCTCACAAGTCTCTTTAGAGTCCTTGGGTTTTCTTATTAATGGGGAAAGCAACAACACTGTGCTGGTGTCAGTAAAAAGGGTGAAGTCACAGAGGCTGAGGTCACGTCTGCTTATGACCTTAGGAGAAAATTCCTTTTGGACCACTCTGAGTCCTCCATAGGTACAGGTCATTAACCCTGGAAACAACCCTGGGTCTGTAAACCCTCTCTGTCTTCCAATACATAACTGTGTCCAAGCCCAGGGCATTGAAGAGGTCACAAAACAGAAGGCTGTTGATGTGACCCTTGACATTGGGGTTTTATATCTCTCTCTGAGACTTGTCCTATTAAATAAGTTATTATCCAAAATCAGAGAGGGGGGAAAAAAAAAGGTGGTAATTTTGTAAAACAGGTGGAATTAGAAGCAGCATTGATATCAGCTTGTAGGCTGCTGCTGTTATTTTTCACAAGTTTTATTTCATCAGCTGAACATGCATGGTGGGGAGCACTCATCACTCCTTTTAGTACCACAAGATATTTTTCTTGGGTCACCAGCCCTGGACAGATGAGAGCTGTGTAGCCCAAATGCAGGCGATTTCTTCCTTTCTTCTAGACAAGGAGCTGGGATGCTGCCAGCAGCCTCACCTGCAGCACTGTTGTGGGGTTCTCTTACCCACAGTCCTAAAAGCCTTTACATGTTGCGAGGAAATATGATCTGAAGAACCTCTGCCTTTGCTTTATCCCTCCTGGGTGCCATTTCACTGATATCCACCTTAAAAAAAATAGCCTCAGTAAGTACATTACCATCACATTTGGTCCAAAGGGCTGTGTAAGTATAAAAGCATCACTTTAATACATTCAGTTTGTATAAAATTATGCAATGAGTGTTCAGGATCTCCCCACCTGCAGCTCTGAGTCATGGTAACAATATTGCTTGGTAGGTGGACTTTTTATTGACAATAATGTTCTCAAATCTGTGGAGCTAGGTACATGGTGCTTCAAGAGACATGTGAAAAAAAGCCCCAAACAAAACTCAGGTAAAAAAGGCGTTTGTAGAAGTTCACCAGCCACATGAGTACACAGTGGATGTGGCTTACAGGGGGGATGCTGCAGAGCCCGGCTTCAGGGGCCATGCTCAGGAACATCCCCACCACCAGAACGCCTGTCACTGTAGGGTCACAGAGAGGGTGGCAGAGCACATGACCATAAAGAAGTTCTCCTGGTGAAATGGGACAGGGGGATGGTGTCACTGGGGATGGTGCCCCCCTGCTCCAGCTGTGTAATGGAGCACTATGGGTTTGATCAGACTCTGCATCCCATCTTCTCCTTAGAGTGTCATCTCTAAATCAGTAGATCTGTTTTGGATTAATAAGCAAATTCCTTGCATATGAAGTTGCTGCACAGTTTATTACTTTTTCTGGGGGGTTAGCTAACGTCCTAAGAAAATACTGGAATACAAACCTACTTCCTGCTGAGAAATCATGACTTTTAGCAGAGGTTAGCGGAATATCAAAGGTATATTGCAAGGGAAAAAATGCAGCTGACATGGAAAGGGAGCTGTTGCCCCAGAACCTGGTTTCTCCTGCCTCTCATTGCAGTTTTTGATGTCCTTCTGTTATGGGACCATTGAGGTGGGGAAACTGGCCTTTGGATGCAAGGATAAAAGTTAACTCCGAGGATATGGTTGCCTCAAGGTGTCTTAATAGGAGAAAAATCCATAAAATGGAGAATAAGGTTCCTGCTGGAGCATGCTGCCAGGCTTCAGCTCTTCAGAGCAGTCTGGGGTAGCAGGAACCAGGCACACATCTCCAGAAACCAAACATGTTGTCCTATCCAAAATGGTAGTGCTGCATCTTGGCTCTTCCAAGTGGGTGTAGAGGTGATCTTTGGACCTGTTGGCAGCTTGGTACACACTGCCTGTGTTTGGCCAAAAGCAGAAACCACCACTGACCTGTGGGCATGGCCACACGCAATCTGCAGGTAATTGCATGCAATTCAGCCATGAATGTGGACTTGGGGCTGTTCTGGTATAACCCCAGCCAGCAACTAAGCACCATGCAGTCACTTGCTCATTGCCAGTGGGATGGGAAGGAGAATTTAAAAAA